>PVJO010015031.1:0-46380 GCA_004026905.1 Hystrix cristata
TGTATACCAGCAGCAGTAGCCCTCTCTCTGGCAGAGCTCCTGCCTTGTGTGGGCCACACTTTGTGGTGCACGCACAACTCACTGACCTGAAACTCTGCACCTGGAGGGAATGACCACCAGGTCAATGATACACAACTAGCCCCGCACCAGCAGAGATCTTCTGTGATGAAGGTCTTGTCATTGCCTCCCTTTCTCGATGCATGAGAACTAACACCGAAGCTAACACTCCATCATCCCTTTATTTTCTCATACCTAGGAGAGCTGAAAAGAAAGCACAGTTATTGTTGGTCCTTTGGCAGCAGGAGGAAATTAAAACCATTCAATCCCCAGCTCATGTGAAGTAGCTCTCATAAGTCACTACACTGTTTGCAAACCACCATGAAAATCCAGTCTCCTTTCCTTAATCCTGTCATGCATCCTGAGTCACCTCACGGATGAGTCACCTCAAGGATGAGGTGACTCTGCTCTACCAAGATTAATTTATGGAAGTGATAAATCTTTGCATACCCTCTTAGTGTAGCATCATTAGTCTTTACATCTGATCTAAATTATGACTGGATAAGGTCCACCTGTTTCTGAATCTGATGCTAACCATTTTTGGTGCCACTGGTATTCTCTATTGGCTTCAAGTTGTCTGTTTCATTAATTTCCACTTTAATATTTATGATACAATCACTTCCACTTTCCCTATCTTTATTTTGCTCTTCTTTGTTCGGTTTCTTAGGTAGGACATTAGGTTATTAAACTGACATCTCACTTCTTCTTTTTTTTTTTCTTTCTTTTTCTTTTTTTTTTTTTTGCCTTGAAATCACTATGTAGCTGAGACTAGCCTTGAACTACTAGTGATCCTCCTGCTTCAGCCTCCCGAGCGCTGGGATTACAGATGTGCGCCACCATGCTTGGCTCACATCTTTCTTAAAATAGGTACTTATGGCTTAAAATTTCTCTCTAAGCATTGTTTCAGTTGCATTCTATAAATGTTGTCTTGTGTCTTCATTTTCCTTTTGATTTCTTCTTTAACCCACTGGTTATTTAAGAGTTTAATTTCCACATACATTTGAATTTACCAAATTTTCTTCTATTATTGATTTCTAATTTCATTCCATGTTGTAAGAAAATATTTTAGGAAGAAATCTCAGTCTATTGCCAGTGAAAATTGATAATGTTGCTGTGTTTTTATAAATGTCCTTTATTATGTCAAGGGTGTTTGTATTAGTTAAGGTTCACTAGAAGAACAGATATAATATAAAAATGATATCCTTGGGATTGGGGATTTAGCTCAGTGGTGGAGTAGTTGCCTAGTAAGCGCAAGTCTCTGAGTTCAGTTCCCAGCACACCCCCCAAATGATATCCTTTAACCCTTTATGACTATATAAAGAATTTACTAGTAGGCTTTCAGTGGTTGCCTGGAGAGTCAGAAGTTGAGGAATGCAGAATGGCTGTCTGCACACTGGACGAATGGAGGATCCAGTTCACTGCAGAGTCTGGTGAGAATCGTTGTCAGAAAGCCAAAAGGTCTGTGTCAGAAGGTTGAGGAGTCTGAATTGGAAGCCTAAAAGAAGTGGAGAGGAATGTACAAAGGCAATGGTGAAGACTGGAGCTCCTCTGAAAAAGAAAAAGGAAAATTTTTCTTCTCTTTTCCCTTTTTATCCATCCAGGCTATGGGCCTATTCACTGGTGCCACCCACATGCTGGGTGAGGCTTTCCTGTTCAGTTTGTGGCCTACGTGTCAACCATACACAGACACACCCAGACTTTTTCTATCTGGTAGGCAGTTCTTACTTAAGTGAAGTTGGTAATCACAATTAACAACCACAGTATTCCTATTTGCAGTATCATGAGTGTTTTCGCTATGACAGAGTGTTGTGTTTTGTCAAATATCTTTTCTGTGCAAATTGAGATAGTCAATTTTCTTTCTTCTGTGAAACAGAAAAGTGAGTTTTCTTTCTTTTAGAGGGTGTATTACACTTTTCAAGATACTGTTAGAAAGAAAAAACACAAATCAATGCAACTAGAAATGGAAACAGTGAAATCACAATGGCCACTGCCTAACCCAGAAGATTATTAGCAAGTACTTTACAAACATGTACTCCAATAAATTGGAGATCTCAGAAGAAATGAAGGGGTTCCTATATATATATGAATTATGAAAACTGAAACAAAACTTAAAAATCCTCTAAATCCAATAACAGAGAGTGAAATTGAAGCAGTAATTAAAAAAAAAAACAACTAGAAACCAAGAAAAGCCCAGGACATGAAGGATTCACTACTGAATTCTACAAAAACTTCAGGGAAGATCTAACATCAATAACCCTCAAACTCTTTAATGAAATCAAGAGGGGAAGAATACTCCCAAAGTCATTCATGAAAGCTAGAGTCACATTGATTCCAAAACTAGAGAAGGACGCAACCAAAAAAAAAAAAAAAGAACTATGGGACAATTTCTCTAATGAACATAGATGCAAGATCCTCAACAAGATACTGCCAAAGAGAATGCAATAAATCATCAAAAAGATCACCATGACTAAGTGGGCTTCATCCCAAGGATGCAAGGATGGTTCAACATCCACAAATCCATAAATATTATACATCACGTAAACAGAAGCTGGGATGAAAATCACATGATCATCTCCACAGACTCAGAAAAAACCTTTGACGAAACCCAACATCCATTCATGATTAAAAAAAAAAAAAACTGAAGAAAATAGTTATTAAAGGAACTTAACTCAGTCTGATAGAAGCCATTTATAACAAATGTGCTGCCAACATCATATTAAAAGGGGAAACACTTTCCCTCTAAAATCAGGAGCAAGACAAAGATGGCTGCTATTACCACTTCTCTTCAACATAGTCTTCAAAACATTAGCCAGAGTAATGAGCCAATGGAAAGAAATAATACGAACAGGAAAGAAAGAAGTCAAAGTACCATTATTTGCAGATGTATATGATTCTCTACTTATAAGGCCCCAAAAGTCCACCGAAAGACTTTTATAAGCATCACACGCACTAACTCGTATACTCTTCAGTGAAATAGCCTAACAGTTTGTGCTCTTGCTGTCTCCATAAGCCTCAGACAATGAAGTTAAGCTTTCAAAGTCTAACAACAAAGAAGACACGAGGTTCAGCTCCCAATCATGAGGCCTGGCAAAAGGAAGAACCACAAGGCATGAAAAAATATGGTAAACTGTTAAATTACAAAAATTATAACAAAAAAACACCCTGCCATGAATCCTTCTCTAAGTACTCTCTCCTGCTTCTGACACACTCATCTCATCGTTCTGGATACTTTCTGAAGCAGTTCTGGGATCCTCCTTCCTTTCTTTAGCTGCACTCTCAAGACTGCCTTGATTTATTGACTCAGCTCAGAACATCTACCTTTCATGGCCATTTTCACTTCGGGGAATAACAAGAGCTCCCATGATGCCAGGCCCAGTGAGGACACACTGTAACGTTTATAGGAGCTTGCTGACCTGTAGGACAGAACTTGGCAGCCGCGTTACCACTTTTTCTTTCCTTTTTTCTTTGTTTGTTTGTTTGGGGGCAGTGCTGGGGATCGAACTCAGGTCCTTGCACTTGTGAGGCAAGCGCTGTACCTCTGAGCTAATCCCCAACCCCACATTACCACTTTTTGATCGCATCCCAGAAAGACACTCGCAAAAGGGGACTACCAATTCCTCCAGAGGAATGTAAGTATTATGCATCGCAAGTGTGTACCATTTAAAAAACAAAAGAAAGAGGACTTCCAGGATTGATTTAGAAAGTGGCGAGAGTGACGGGATGAGTATGTTGAGAGGAGGAGGAGTGCTTTGAAGCAATAATGCCAATATGTCTTTTACTGTAATCGTTTTATTAATTTAAACAGTAATTGCACATTTGGAGCACCCCTTGTGCTCTTGGGCTCTCCGCTAGATCACTGTTAGAAGCCCGTCTCCCACCACTGCCGCCAGCACGGATGCCTCTGTGCAACTCGACACATCTCTCAACCCATGTTTCAGGGCCTAAACAGGTCGGACACATCTGCCCACTGCGTCTGCAGTGCTGTTCCACGCTGACGTCCTCAACCCTTCCCTGGATGACGCGAGGAACCTGTCTGAATATGCACCGTCCTCCCTGGTTCTGCCTTCATTGAGGAACAAACTGTCCACACTTCCATCTCTCTCCTTTTCGATAATAAAGAGGGACTAGGAAGGACCTGTGCTGGGGGTCAGCCCTGAGGAAAGTTGGTGATTGGCATCAGGTGACTTTCTACCTACTGATCTTGGACTGACACCACTTCTGTTACCCAAATCAACAAAAATAACTACTTTCTCAACTATGTGCTCTGACCTTTGTTCTTCCCCGCAGATTTCAGAAGCCAGCAACCCGGAGTACTTTCATCGAAAATGCTGGTAGAGGGGGGCTGGGGATTTAGCTCAGTGGTTAGAGTGCTTGCTTTGCAAGCACAAGGCCCTGAGTTCGATCCCCGGCACCAAAAAACAAAAACAAAAACAAAACAAGGCAAAAAAAAAAAAAAAGAAAATGCTGGTAGACGAAGTACTGAACTCACCCAGATCCACTTGCCCAAATTTAGATCCCCTGAGGCAGGTAGCAACTCTGGGAGGGCCAACCATCATAGCATCCCCAGTCTCTACCCGGGGCCCTTGCCAAGGTCTATCTGAGGGCCATCTCGGGCCCCTGCATATCCTGGTCACATGCCACCCAATGTTCATGTCAAAATTAGCTGTGGTCCATGTTCATAGCAACACAATTTGTAATAGCTAAGTCCTGGAAACAACCTAAATGCCCAACAACTAATGAATGGCTAAAGAAGATGTGGTTTTTCTATAATGGAGTACTACTCTGCCATAAAAAAGGGATAAACTACAGACATTTGTATGTAAATGGATGCACCTTGAGAACATACTCTTTTTTTTATTACATCACAACATTGTTTATTATGTGAATTTTTTGCGATACAAACAAAAAATACAGAAATGCAATATATGGATACAGCTAAATGCAGAATGGTGACTTCTTCTCTTCAGGAGGCCATGATGCCCATTTCTAGTAAAATAAAGAGACTGCATATAGGTAGAAACAGGTTGGTTGTTAGCTTCACGATTTGCCTAAAAATGATCTGTAAATGCATCCCCCCCCCGCTACTTACCATAAAGTGTAAAAAGGAAGTTAAAGGAAAGTTTCCTTCTTGGTTTCTACCATATGAAAGATGCTATTTCCTATTTTAGCAGGGCCAATATATGGAAAATATCTAAATTAAATGTTGTTACAAAAATGAAGCAATAATGAGATTCTGGCTAAAGAGGGCACTAAATGAGAATAATATATACTTAAAGAATCCAAAACAAACAAACAAACAAAAAAGGTTGTTATAAAAAAGCTCTAGGTGCACTGTAAGCATATAGGTTTTTTTTTCCCCATGTGTATTTTTAAACAATGGAAGTGCCAGAAAATAGGGTCAACTGTGTTAGACTAAATTACATTATTGTATAGGCTGCATTGAATGGAACCTCTGTATTATAATTACCATAGAGAAGCAGAGTTTGTATCATATTATGGCAATTTATCCTCAATGAAAACCTTCCAGAGTCCTTTTATTTTGGAATATCCTGTAAACAATCAAACCACCGGAACATGATGGTACAACAGTAAAATGTTCTCTTGCATTAAATTGAAGACATCTGTTTAATAATAATAATAAAAAAGAAAATGTAGAAAGGTACTTAGAGCTGTTATTTTCTAAGTACACAACACCCTAAACAATTCAAGGCATCTTAATTCCATCAAGAACAACAAAAAAATAATTTTTGTCATGCTGTTAAATCCATCATTATGGATTTAAAAACTGGTGCAAATTGGTTAAACGGATCCAACAAACACTGATCTCCAAGCTGGCGTATTGGCAACTAATACGAAACTGGTGGTCGACAGAGAGTTTAAAAGATTTTCCCTTTCTTCTTGCTCTTTTCCAAGGTTCTTGAAGAGTTCTGTTGTTCTAAAATACGTTGCTGAGCTTCCCAGTTTGCTTTCTCTTCCTCAAACTGACGATGTTTTTCCTCCTCTAATTCTTTGTGCTGTGCTTCCAAATTCTTTTTCATTTGTTCATGGCGCCGCTGGAGCTCAGCCTCAGAGTCCTTCAGCTTTTGAACTTTTTCTTTGACCTTCATTTCAAACACCTGCTCCATCTCCATCTGCATCTTCTTCATCTTGGCCACATGCTCCCTCCTTTCTTCCTCCATTTGTGCCAGAGGGCTGCCCTTAGTCAGCTGCCCTTTGTTCCTGTTGTTGTCCACTCCGTTGTAGGTCACAGCTGCCAGTTTTCTGCTCCTGTAGTCCTCATAGTGCACATTATTGGTGACATCTTTCAAGTCTTGCACGTGCGTCCTTATCAACATATTTCTTAGAATTGTAAAATCACAATGTTCACCATTTTCAACTTCAGCCACACCCCAAGGGTGTTGCCTTCCTCTGACCCTTTTGCCATTAACTTCAATGATAGTGTTGCTCCCCACCACAGCAAGAGGTAAGTGGTCCTTTATCTTTTTAACCAGCTTATTTTCTTCTTCATCATCTGTTTCTGGAAATTCATATACTTTAATTTTATGTTCTTGGATTTCTTTCATTATCTGTTTTTTAAACTGTTGGCATTCCTCCAGTGTGAGTGTGTCAGCTTTGGCAATAAGTGGGATGATACTCACTTTCTCATGTAAACGCTTCATAAACTCAATACCCAATGGTTTAAGCCCATGTCCTGAGGGGGCAATGAAGTACAAACAACACTGCACCCTGCTGTCAGGTATCTGGCGTCTGTTCACCCACGACTCTGCATTCAGGTAGTCCTCAAATTTACTATTGATGTAGTCAATCACAGGCTGCCAGCAATTACTATTATCCACTGCATCTCCAAATCCTGGGGTGTCAACTATTGTGAGCAGCAACTGCACACCACCTTCTTTGACTAAAACTTTGGATTGTTCCAACCATACGATCTTTTTTATTCTATGGGAAGGACCTGGATACTCTGGAGAATACAAATCTGTGAGGAATAACGAGTTGATTAATGTTGACTTTCCCAATCCAGATTCACCTACTACCGTAAGTGTGAATTCAAACCCTCTCTTCACTGATTTTCTATATACTTGATTTGGGAGATTGGCAAATCCCACATAGCCTTCAAGGTTCTTCGGTTGAGCTACCATGGTGCCGCCGTGGACGCTTCTCTCCTCAGCGGCGGCGGATCTCGCACTGACCGACGACACCCCCTCCCCCTGCCCGACCAGCCAAGAACATACTCTTAAGTGAAATAAATCAGACACTCGTGAGTACACATCGAATTGTTTCTCCAGTATGAGAAACCATAAGTGCAAATAAGGACAAAGAGGTATAATAGATATTATATGAAAGGAAGATAATATTCAAAAGAGAGAAGAACTAGAAAGAGAAAAGGGGAAAAAGAAGGAAGGGAAAAAGGAAAGAAAGGGGAAAGGGAAAAAATTGAAAAATGTGAATAAACCTGCTGTAAATAGGGAAGGGGGAACAGAAGGGAGGGGCGAGGAAGAGGGGGAAAAACCAAGATGTATCATGTACAGGTACCAAATAACCATGATGAATGTGACCATTATGCATACAATGTACCAATACATGTTCTTGGTAAAAAAATAAAAATAAAAAATAAAAAAATTAGCTGTGGTTACCCACACAGCCTGCACCAAACCACACTTGAGCCCTCTTGAAGGCAGCCTTAGTGACCAACTTGTTCCACACTCAGAGCACACTGGGCACTGGTGGTGGATCTAATAATTATTTTTGGTGTAAATTCACAGTAACTGCTTCCCATCCTAGTGCCTAATTCGGGGTAATCTCAGGCTAGCCTGATGCCCCTCCTTCTGTGGGTCTACCAAGTACTAATAGCAGAATTAGGCTGTTCTCTGTGCCTACTGTTTATGTCAGTCTCAGCACTCACCAGCAGCTAATGCTGGTCTCAGTGTGGTCTAGAGTGGGCTGGGCGAGGAAATCAAAGGAGAAGGGGAAAGAGTTCAAGTCCCAACTCCATCACTTACCGCCTCAGTGACCTCAGTGAGGTTAAGAACTTACAAGCCTCTTTAGGTTAAAGATTCAAAAAATTGTGTGCATAGTCACTTAATCTTCGTGGAATACAAGAAACTCGCTGAAGGGTAACTGTTATTATTATTGAAGGAAAATTTCAAGGACAGAAGGATGGTAAAGGCACTCATCCCTTCTCTGCTCCCACCCTCGGCATCCCAGAGTCAATTTTGGCACTTTACCCTGGAGTCTACCCATGTGTCTCCTGATAGAATTCTCTGTGACTTTTCGTAAGAGACCTGAACAATCTATAAAACACTGCAAAAGGAAAATTAACACCCTCAAGTATGAAATTCCCCTCCTAAATGCTGCCATTCCTTGTGTGAGGAAACAAACCCCAGAACGGGGAAACTGCAAATGCAGAGTAGAACAGACAGGAGTTTAGGCACTTTGACTTAAAGTGCTCTGATGTGTTTGCTCTATGCCCAGCCTCAGTGTTCTGTCCTAAGTACACTCATAGGTAAAATGGGAAAGATTAACAACAAAAATAATAACAATAATAGAAATGGTCCAACAAAGCTAGTGAGGATCCCTAAGTATCTGGGTCAAAATCCAGCAGAGCTTTTTATAACTCAGTCCCCTTAGGAAAGTTGGGACTTTCCACAATATGTGTGATTGTTATTAGTATTTCACAAGACCTGGCCAGTCCCTTTGCAAACTGTGACCCTGAGTGTTACTCTCATCTTATGCAAGATGTTCCACCGAAATGCTCCTGCGGTCATCTACCTTGATCCCAGTCACACAAGGGCGGTGGATATTCTGCCTGTTATGGAGTTCATCTGCACACTTTGAAGATTCCACAAGGACTCTGGGCACTAGCAGACAGCATGGGGCTGGAGCCAAGCAGGCCAACATCTAGGCTCAGGTGCTCCCTCCAGGTTCTGGCTGGCATTTTCATAGACTTCTTCTAGGACCCCCACATCTCCAGCTCTGGTCCTTCTCATTCAAGACCCTCAAATAGCTAATCCTGAAATTCCCCTTCCGGAATCCCTTGAACATATATCACTCCTCACCAACAGTCCCAAATCGACAGCCACATTCGTGTCTCATCCAATGAAATCCAGTGTTTTTGCTCTATCCTAGACCTCAAAATCAACATCTGCGAAGTCCCTCCTCAACCTGGGATTCCAACTCCAAAGCCCAGCTGCACAACCATGAAAATATTCCAGTGTTGTCAGTCTTGAGTCGCTCTCTTACCCCTGTAATTCTTCAGTTCTCAGACTAAAAATTCACTTGGAGACACTACGGTGAATCTGCTCACATGTCCCACCCCCGCCTGGCCGCAGGTGACACAAACTAAGCTGGGTGCATGTCGGGGGTGTGGTTGGGAGGTGAAATGAAACAATTATATAAACAGGAACAAAGGCCACCCTTCCATCTCAGGGAGTATAAATGAGAAACATCTCAGCCATCACTATCTCACCGTCAACCTCTGCCACCATGCCGGCCCTAGAGCTGCTTCTGGTGACTCTGCTGACCTGCCTGGGTGTAATGACCTTGATGTCCATCTGGAAGCAGTGGAAGCTCCGAGGGAAGCTGCCTCCTGGACCCACCCCGCTGCCCTTCATCGGGAACTACCTGCAGCTGAACACGGAGAAGATGTACAGCTGCCTCCTCCAGGCAAGGGGATGGGTGGAATGTGGCAGACGGGAGTCTGTGCCTTTGGGCCGGGGCTTCGTGAAAGGGTGCTTACCGGGACAAACCAGTCTTAGGGTGGGGGAATGTTGAAGGTTCAGCAACCTTCAATATACTAGCCAGGAAAGACTATATCTTGGGCTGTTCAGTCTCTGGACTGTCAGAGCCTGGGAGAAATGCATCCTAGAACCTGACTTTTGAGTACCAGGCCTATTCAGGAAGTAACTCATCTGATCATTCCTACCTGCTCCCATCAGATCAGCAAGCACTATGGTCCAGTGTTCACCATCTACCTGGGGCTCCGCCGGGTGGTGGTGCTGTGTGGATATGATGTGATAAAGGAGGCTCTGGTGGATCAGGCTGAGGAATTTAATGGGCGAGGCGAGCAGGCCACCTTCAACTGGCTCTTCAGAGGCTATGGTGAGGAGGCCACCAAGAGGGAGAAAGTGACTGGGTAGACTGTGCCTTAGTTTCCCCAGCCTTCTCCACTGACTCACCTGCCCATACAAGGTTGTGCAGAGTTCTTTTTCTGTGGTCTTCTCCACACATTATCTCTCCCTGTATCAGTCCTCAGCTTGTCCTAGACCTTCTCTGTCCCAACTTCTCCCGTTGTCTCTCTGCCCCTGTATCTCTGCGTACATGCCATTTCTTTCTCTGGATCTATCCATCTCTTAGAACTGCTTCTGATTCTTTTTTTTTTTTTTTTTTTTTTTTTTTTTTTTTTTTTTTTTTTTTTTTTTTTTTTTTTTTTTTTTTTTTTTTTTTTTTTTTTTTTTTTTGCTTCTGATTCTTGTAGTGGAATCCTGCTCCTCTAACTTTACCCAATGTCATTGTTTCTCATTCTCAGCTTCCGTGCTTCCCCACGATTATTTCTGTCTTCCTCCCCCATGCCCCCTTTCTTCCTCTGGCAGAATTCCCCACAACATCTGCTTCAAAATTGCATTGCTCTTGGGGCAACCATTTCTCCTTCCAGAAGATTTCCATTCTCTCTTTTGCTATCTTTCTTCTCCAGCTCAGTTTACAATTTTTCACAATTTTGTACCAACCCACAGGTACAGAAATAATTTCACTACCTCTCCCTCTGTCCATCCCTTCCCTCACTCTTTCCTTCCTCCTTCCAGTGAAGGGTCCCTGTACCATTGTTTCTCTGCACCTGTCCTGCGTCTCTGTCTCTCTTCTTTTGATTGTCTTCTTCCAGATCAGTGTCTTTCTCTTTCCATATATGTCTGATGCTGGCTCTAAGTTTGTGGCTCGAATACTCTCTCACTCTTGCTCTGTATCCATCCCAGTCCTTTCCTATCAGGAGTCCCCCTCATGGGTGGTCTGTGGCCTTCCCAGCCTTTCTCTGACCTCTTCCTGGCTTTTCACTCACCTCCCCAGGTGTGACATTCAGCAATGGGGAGCGGTCCAAGCAACTGCGGCGCTTCTCCATCGCTACCCTGAGGGACTTTGGCATGGGCAAGCGTGGCATTGAGGAGCGAATCAAGGAAGAAGCAGGGTTCCTTGTCCAGGCCATTCAGAGCACACATGGTAAGCAGGGGCCCTAGAGTGCTGGGGAGAAGGAAAACACCTGATGAGAAGAGCCTGTGCTGTGTAGAGTGGAATGGGGACATACTTGTGGAAAGACTCCTGCTTTCCCACATCTGGGGCCCAGTGATAAAAATTTGGTTCAACACTGCAGTGTCCTCCTCAAACTGCAAGCCTGGCACCATACCATCTAATCGGCTGTCCTGATGCCTGGCTGTCCCTCGCTCTCTGCCGTTCTGCAGGTGCCTTCATCGATCCCACCTTCTACCTGAGCAAATCAGTCTCCAACGTCATGAATTCCATTGTCTTTGGAGACCGCTTTGACTATGAGGACAAAGAGTTTCTTTCACTGTTAAATATGATGATGGGAATCAAGAAATTTGCAGCCTCACCCCGGGGGCAGGTAACCTATACCAGCTTTGCCTTCAGCCCCCTAGTCAACCTGTCAACAGCACCCAGAGGGCAGCAGGTGTCCCAAGCTTCCACCGTCCTACAGACAATGTCCTCTCCAAGCCAGCCCCTGCAGTTGGACAACTGACCAGTTGCACCATACTGGGACAGGGGCCCAATTCCCAGTCTCTAAGGATTTCAGGATATCTCAACAGATGGGCCCAGAGCAACCCAAAGGCAAGATACTTACCCTCCACTCAGCTTTCACCTGGGCAGGTGGTCCCATCCCAAACTACCTTAATCTTGAACAGATGCTCCATACTTAGTCTTTCCAAACATTTTAACGCCCAAACAAGTGATCACAGTAGCCATTTCTGAATACCTGAAACTTGATACTGCAAAATTTAGGATACTCAAATAATATGAGTTCTATACATTTGTACCAAACCAGGTCACCGGTATATGTAGACAAGTGTCTGATACTTATCCCACTTAACAACATGAAGGACCGCACAGGTACCAGACCCAAGATAAATATGCATGTAAATAGCTGGACCTGTTCTTCTCCCAAAGCACCTAGCGTGTGCTCTCCAACCCAGCTCATTTGCACACCTTAGAGGTGCCCCATGCAGCCCATTGGCATATCTAAACACCAGAACAGGTACCCCCCATCTGAACGCCTGAATTACAGTCCCACTTTATGTTTGCTTATCAGTAAATCAGCTCCCAGTTTAAATGTGAAGATCTAACCAAACAACTGACTACAAATTCGCCAAGTTTAATGCCTGAACACCTAACTAGGTGGTCCACAATTACAGCCCCACCTGATTTGTTCGCCTGATTTCTCCATTTCCAAATTACTGGAATATCTGAATATGTGTCCCAAACCATCTCATTTAAATTCCCAAACAAGGATTCTCACACTTAACCCACACATAAAATTACCTATCTGTTTCCACTGTACCCCACCTAAACATCTAAATATTGGATGGATGCCTGTGCCCAAGATTCTTCTTGCCCTGAGACAGTCCGCACTCCTACTGGGTCCTGCCCACTGGAAGTGCCTTTCTGTCTTATGTTCTTTTCCCACCTCCAGCTGTATGAGATGTTTTATTCAGTGATGAGACACCTGCCAGGACCACAGCAAGAGGTCTTTAAGAACATGCAAGGGTTGGAGAGCTACATGGCCAAGAAGGTGGAGCAGAACCAGCGCACACTGGACCCCAATGCTCCGAGGGACTTCATCGACTCCTTTCTCATCCGCATGCAGGAGGTGCACCCAGCAGTCAGAGTGGGGAGGGCCGAGCCAGGCAGAGATAAATCAGAGTAGAGATGAAAGAAGAACAGAATTCCTTTCAAATTGGCCTGCATCATAATAATCCTCTCAATCCCAATCATAATCGAACATTCTGTCTCATCTACCAAACCCTAACTCAATGCAGGACACACATAAAGAAATCATAATAGCAACCACCACTACGGCAGTACCATGTGCCAGGCGGTATTTTTCAAGTGTTCTGTGATATTCACCTATTAGCACCCGGAACAGTTCTTGAACAATGCTATTTTACTGCCCCATTTTACACATGGGTAATCTACAGCCAAGAGTGGGAGTGGCTTTCCCGAGACTACAGAGCAAGAAGGGTGGACTAACCCTAAAGGTGGTGTTTTCAGCCACCGTGCTCTAACCTTGGTAGCCTGATTACCAGACACACCTGTGTGGACAGGTGACCTAGCTTTGCTATGTAACATTAGAAGGGCTCCACAGCCATCTGGATAGCAATCTTCAGCCTGTGGAGAAAGGAAAAAATTTCAAAGGAGCTGAACTATGGAGACGGAACTTCAAAGGATCAGTGGAAGGAAATCTTCCATATGAAGATTCAAGACATTTTGGGAAAGAAGGGGATACTGTCGCTCAAAATTTTGTATCTTTTTCTCAGAAAATATGTCCTTAAATCACTTGATACACCCCATCTGGACATTTCTGACCCTCCTTCTCAGTCTCTCTCCCTTACTTTGTAAATGTTCCTATCATTGAAAAAGCTTATGACTAAAGAACAGATAGCCAGGAAAACAAAATGAGAAGAACATTTTGGGCAGAACTGGAAGCCTGGATAAAGGTCTGGAAACTCTAGAGAGTCTGGCAGATCTAGAATCCCTCTTCCCATCTTAGGTCTGAATCTACGATAGGTGGGTCCAAAGAAAAACCCCAGAAGGTCCTGGGTGGGGGGGCAGTGTAAATGGGCCCAGGCTGATGCTCTCTCTCGCTGCAGGAGAAGAAGAACCCCAACACGGAGTTCCACATGAAGAACCTGGTGATGACCACTCTGAGCCTCTTCTTTGCGGGCACAGAGACTGTCAGCTCAACTCTACGCTTCGGCTTCATGCTGCTCATGAAGCACCCAGAGGTGGAGGGTGAGGCTGAGGGGGCAGGGAGGTGGGGGACACGGACTCTCCAAAAGCCTCTGAGTTTGCAGCAGTGACTTCACCTCTCCCGGGCTCTGAAGCCTCTTACACACCCTGCTGTGCAGAGATGGGCGGAAACAGAGTTGCACTACCTATTAAAATATTGAGATTGCCCAAAATGATTTGTAAACTCTCCTCTGCTGAGACCATTAGTGCCAAATTCTCTCTGCCCAGGACCACCCTGAAGTGTTCTCTTCTGCCTCCTTTACAATTCTTACATGAACAAGAGTTGGTCAGAAAGTGCGATGGGCATCTGTTGGGAAAGTCCTACATACATACTTAGGTACCTGGCATACATAGAGTTTTACACATTTGGACTGTTGCCCTTGCTCTGAGGCCCCTGGAAGCCAAAATATATTCCGCTTCTCCCCCAGCCAAGATCCATGAGGAGATTGACAGAGTGATCGGAAGGAATCGACAATCCCAGTTCGAGGACCGGATGAAGATGCCCTACACGGAAGCGGTGATACATGAGATCCAGAGATTTGCAAACTTTGCCCCCATGGGTGTGGCTCGCAGGATCTCTAGGAACACCACATTACGGGACTTCTTTCTCCCCAAGGTGCCACCCCACCCACCTCAGAGAAACATCCAACCACTCCGTGGAATCCCAATGCCCCATCGCCAGTAGAGTTTCAGCCCATGTCCCACTTCTTTAGTCAAAGAACTCCTTAATCACTACCCTCTTTTAGCTTTTCTACAAATAATTTCCTAATTTCTGTGTCTCCTCCAGTATTAATACCTCAGGGGCTTACCTTCCATGTCCCCAAAGTCCCTATACAAGCATAGGGGAACCTCCAAGTGCCCCCAGCCTCCTTCTTTAAGAGTCACGAACTGCATATTCTTTGATCACTTGCCCTTAGAAACGAGAATGATGTTTCACTTAAACGTGTTGTCTCAGGGAAGATGAAACCACAAACCTTCTCCCTCAGGAGAAACCAGCCCCACTTACCCCCAAATTTCACGAGTCCCTTTAACTCCCCCTCTAACACCTCTACGCTTTCGGCACACTCATACCTCAGTCCTCTTTATCGATGCTCTTTCTCCTCCCTCCGTGGCAGGGCACTGACGTGTACCCTATGCTGGGGTCTGTGCTGACAGACTGCAAATTCTTCTCCACCCCAGAAGATTTCAACCCTCAGCACTTCCTGGATGAGAATGGGCAGTTTAAAAAGAGTGATGCTTTTGTACCCTTTTCCATTGGTAAGAGAACAGTGTTTGCTGCCAGGCCACCATTAAGAAGACCCAAAAGAGCAACTTACCTCTCTCTGGTCCCCTCTATGAGACGCAGCCTAGTATCTTTCTCCATCTCAGAAGTTTCATTGGAATCCACCCTCCAGCCAACCAAATACAAGTCCCAAACGTCTAAGCACTGAATATCTGTACCCAAACAAGGGGAGAGATTATCAAGCTCCTTTCAGAGATTTTTCCAAAGACAGACAACCAATTCTTCAGACTTGTAGACAGAAGAAGGTAGCACTGCAACCATGGGGGTTTAGCTCAGTAATAAAGTGCTTGCCTAGCAAGCACAAGATCCTGAGTTCAATCCCCAGCGCCGCCACCCCAAAGAGAGTCTATTTGGGGAGAAGGGGCATTAAAATTTCAATTGCTACAGCCTGGCATGGATCACTCTACTTCATATACAAGGGAAAATGGGACTCAGAAAGGATTAGAGCCTTCCCTAAGGTCACTCACACCAAGTGTTAAAGCTCTGTCTCCCTGGAAGAATACAGCAGGGTGTTGGTATGGAGTGAGGTATAAGTGAGTGTTCATCTGCACCTTTCCCTCCTCTCCTCTCCAGGAAAGCGGAACTGTTTTGGGGAAGGCCTGGCTAGAATGGAGCTTTTCCTCTTCCTCACCATCATCATGCAGAACTTCCGGTTCAAGTCCCCACTGGCACCCCAGGATATTGATGTGTCCCCGAAACCCTTGGGCTTTACCAGGATCCTGCCGAATTACACCATGAGCTTCCTGCCCCGCTGATCTGGGAGTGAGCCAGGGCTGGGCAAGTTGGTGGGACAAGGGGGAAAGGGAGGGACCCCGGGCAGGGCTAGCAGTAGGGGTGTGGCCAAGGAAACTGGTTACTATTCCATGGAAATGAAGAGTCAAGATGGCTAGGACAGGAGAAGAAACAGAACAAACTTCTCACTTTGCTAAAGGTAGAGTCTTCAAACTGGGATGAGAGAAATGGAAACCATACATTGTGCTGTGCATAATAATAATAACAGCTATTATTCATTGAGCAGTATTCTGTGTCAGCTCTGTGGTAAAAGCATCCCATGATGTCCTTACTTATTTCCCACAAATCCATCCAAGGAGGAACAGTGTTCATGACAATTTAACATGTGAAAAAGCTAAGACTTAGAATGTTTAAGTCATTAGCTGAGGCCCCAAATAACACGGGTACCCAGCAAATTCTCAAAAACATATCTGTGTGCACAGCCCTTGGGAGAGATTCTGGAAAACCACCCCATCCCTCAAATAAAACAGCAACTTGGCAGTATATGATCTCACAACCCAAAGAGCCCTATCCAGGGGAACTTCCACAGCCTTGTCTAGGGGGCCTTCCAAAGCTCTGACAGGCAATTAATCCGGTTGCAACACACACTTATCCACAGTGTTGCTCACTCATGCACCACTTGCATACCAGAGCATCACGTTCTGTGCCGCCTGCCAGGTAAGGCCACCATGTCTGAGTCAGAGTCAATCTCAGGTATAGGAACTGGGCCGCTTAGTGATGTGTGTGAGAGAAAAATACTTTCACATAAGGCCAGGAGAACTTTGGACCAACACATATCTATGAGTATGTATGTGTTCACGCACAGAAGTGCATGCAAGAGCATGATTGCATGTTCTCCTCTGGAAAGGCCTGGGTACATATGCTGCCATGGCTTCCTAAATGTACAGCTGTCTCTTGTTGCTCTGAGTAAAGCCCACATGAGCGTTTCAGTATGTCCTGTCTGTTCTCAAGTGAGTTCATTTAAATCTCCTTAGAAATGAAAGCATTGAGAGAATAGCCATCTTTGGAACTAAGATGTCAGGATAGATGTACCCTTCCCACAGCTCTGCAAGTAAGAAGAGCCAGAGCAACAAAGGGAAAACAATATTCCCAGAAAAGAAGGAGAAGAGCTCCAGGAACCAAGAAAGTGGTGACAGAAAAACAAAGTAGCACAGAGAAGTGAACAGGCAACTCAGAGAAAACTACAAAGCAGTTCACAACTTCAAACCTGGCGTCCCGGTGGGACGAGGGGAAGCCAAAATCCCAAGTGTAAGGCAAGTTGAGAAGTGCTGATAACAGCAGACATCCAGTCCTACCTGCAGGAGAGACCGTGATTCTTACAAGCTTTTAACCCAATAGGGGGATTTGTTCTGGAAATTGGCAATTCTCTACATAACAAGCTAGCTATAGGAAGGAAATCTATTACATCTCTTGCTGTCTTTTAGCATCTCTACAAGTGCTATAACCAGGAGTTATCTTGAGAAGCATCCTATTGTTAGGGACTATACTACCCTGAAGATCAGAAAACATGAGACAATGACAGTTCAAGGGTCCGGGGGACACCCTGCCTCAGTGATTGCTTGAAGGATGGCCGTGAGAGATGGTCTTGGGGAAGAGTATCTAACACATAACCACTGAGAGGTTTAACCAGCAGTGGGACAGGCAGGCTGGTGAGGACACAGTGGTCAGTGGTCCTGTCCTCTGTGATGAGGGACCAGCTTATTCATTTGTGGTTTCACGCGGGGACAAGGTATGAGAACGCAAGGCCAGCATTGGCGGATCAGTCAGTTCTTCCCTCCAATCCCAGCACAAAACTCAGTGGCTGGACTGTTTCTCCAAGGCATGGACTTTAGAGACTGGAGGCCTCTGCAGTGAGTGTGCACCCACCCAGCTGGCCCACAAACCATCAGAGCTTGTCAGGGGTCACGGCAGCTCCAACTTTCACAAGTCTGTACACGGGAGTGAGTGTGCACACAGGCTGCAGATCCACAGATCGCCGAGTCCGTTTGGCAAGTGAAGTTTGTAGGTGGCTCTGATTTTTTTCCTGCACTTCCAGGTAAGCATTCCTGAAGCCTGGCAATGAACGCAGTCCTGATGTGGACAACATACATTTAACTTGCCAGATGGGAAATGTGAAGCAGGGCTCGCTCTTCCTACAGTACCAACCTTTATAAATTTACTTATTTATTCTTTAATTGGGTTTTCTTTTTTCTCTTCTTTCTCCTTTTTCCTTTTTTTGAAAAAAATCTTTTGGGGTTGGGGATTTAGCTCAGTGGTAGAGCACTTGCCTAGCAAGTGCAAGGCCCTCAGTTTGATCCTGAGCACTGCACCCCCCAAAAAAGAAAAAACTTTTCCCCTTTTCCCCCTTCCTTTTTTACATTCCTTCTATCATCTTTTCAATAGTAATTTTACTTTTACTGATTTTAACTTTTTAGCTTATTCTACAGTACTTTTGTCTCTCTTTTTTTTTTTTTACCTACGATTAATGGTGCTGTAATTACTGTTGTTTTTAATTGGGTTTTACTGTATTTCTACATGTGGCTTGGTTTTATAGTGCAGTTTTTACTGCAGCAGTTTATTTTTCTACTCTCTGGTCGCTAGGATCAAGCTTGACCACACAGGGTAGGTGTTTTGTCACTGACCTACAGACCCAGCACAATTGAGAAGAATTGCACCTTAGTCTGGCCAAGAAATAACTCAGTTCAAACTGTGGTAGATATTTTAAATTAAAGAATAGGGGAGAAAAAAAGTCTCTAGCTGGTGACCCATCCCCAAGTAGGCACATCTGGGGTGCTGGACTCAGTCAGCCTTCTAGCAATAGCGCAAAGAATTAACACAAAGACTGTGGACATCACACTTATGAGGGACCTCAGCTTATCTCACTCCCACACATTTTCAGAGCACACATTGCTGACAAGACTAGAGGAGTCACCACCAAATATATACCACAACTGCTCTTCTATCTATAATGCATCTTCCTGAACTACCAGAAGGACTCCACTCTTGCAAGGCCTACTGACAAAGCAGATCTCTCGAGTTCATATACACTATGAACAGAGTTCTAACTCACTAATCACAGCCAAAGCAACCTCAGGAAAATCAAACTATAAAGTCTATAGAGAATTCAACTCACCACCACACCATAAAGCAATCTCATGGGACAAAAGATCAAGAGAAGTCTGCTCAGTATGAAGATCTTCATGTAAAGTAGAAGAGATGCCCATTCAACAGACTGTAAATTTCAATACGGAAAAATAAGGTGACATAATTCTTCTTAAAGTGCATAACCACTGATTCCAAAAATACTAGTGGATGCAATGAAAAAGAATTCAAAGATCGATGTTTAAAATGATCCACTAGGGCTGGGGATTTGGCTCAGTGGTTGGAGTGCTTGCCTTGTAAGTACAAGGCCCTGAGTTCAATCCCCAGCACCAAAATAAATAAATAAATAAATAAATAAATAAGATGATCCACGAATTCAAAGAGGATACCAATAAACAACTCTATTAATTAAGGAAAGATAATGCAGGATATGAAAAAGGAATTCAATAAAGAAATAGAGATCCTAAAAAAAACCAAAACGATTTTTAGAAATGCAATAATTCAAATGAAAAACTCAGTGAGGCTTAAACAGTCAAACAAATGTTGGAAATTTAAAAACCATTAAGTCAAGTAAAAACTAATAAAAGCCTCAACAATAAACTAAATCAGGCATCAGAAGAAAATCAGGGCTTGAAGACAATGTGGATAAGTTCAGACCATAATTAAGAAAAATAAAACAGAATGAACAGAACATACCAGATTTGTGGGATGTGACTAAGAGCAAACTGGGCTAGACAAAGAAGCTGAAATCCAGGCTAAAGGCATAACAGTTTTATACAATGGAATTATAGCAGAAAAGTTCCAAATCCTTGGAACGTTGTGGGCAACCAGGTAGACAGGGAATTTAGAGCTGCAAATAGATATGACCAGAAAAGAAGCTCACCATGTTATATTAAATTGCCAAAGATTACTTAAAAAGGAAAGAATATTGAAAGCTGCAAGAGAGAAGATGCAAGTACATCTAAATAGAAACCTGTCACAAAACAGCATATTTCTCACCAGAAACTTGAAAGTCCATGAGCACATACTACGGTGTACTTCAAATCCTGGTAAAAATAACTTTCAATCTAAATTACTATATACAGTAAAGTTATCCTTCTGAACCACAGGTGAAATCGAAACCTTCCCAGGTAAGTACAAACTACACAAATTCATGCCCACTAGTGTTACAGAAGACTCTCAAAAGAACCCTACACACAAATGAGAAAGCCAGACTGACATAATCATGAGAACATCTGACAAAATAAATCTTACCAGAAGAGCAGACAAGTAAAGAAGAATTAGGAAAGAATGAAATATGATTCTTCAGTAAGCCTTCGAATCTCTAAAATAAATAAGGGAGAAAGACATGGATTATTCAAAACAATGTAAAGGAGAAAAACTGACAAAATGACACAGACTGGTACATAACTTTCTATAACAACCCTGAATGTATATGATCAGAATACATCAATTAAATTTGCCCAATAGCTGATTGGATTTAGAAAGAAGACCCAATGGTTTGTTGCCTGACAAAGACTTATCTCACCAGCACAGATATTCACAGACTGAAAGTAGAAGGATAGGAAATCATATTTTAATCAAATAGAATGCAAAAGCAAGCAGGAGTGCCTATATTCATATCAGAAAAAAACCGCAAGACAAAATTGATTAGGAGAGACCAAGAGAGGTACTAGATACTAATACAGTAAGTCTCCATTTTACAAATGGGTTCCATTCTGGGTAAATGTTGGTAAGTCGGGTTCTTTTATTAAGTCTGACAAAGTGAGTCTTATACACCTCTGACACAAAAATAGAATGTAAAACATAAAAAAACCAAACACACACACAAAATACTGTACACCATCACATGGTACAGTAAGCACGCAGCAACACAACTGTGACAATGACAGCAAACACGTGAGCTACTTCCACAATTTGTTCACATCTGTGAATGTTTGTAATTCCAGGTCAGTTTGTATCTGAAAGTTTCCAAGTCAAATGTTCATCAGTTGGGGACTTACTATAAAGAGATCAATTCTTTGAGAAGATATAATTATTGTAAACATTAAATTTTAGAGCACCCAATTTCATAAAACAAACATTAAGACACAAGGGTAGAGGCTGGAGCCAAAACAATAATAATAGATGACATCAACACCACACTCTCACAAATAGATAAATCTTCCAGACCCAAAAATCAACAACAACAAAAAATGAGTTAAATTACACTATAGAGGGGCTGGGGATTTAGCTCAGTGGTTAGAGTGTTTGCCTTGCAAGCACAATGCCCTGAGTTCAATCCCCAGCACCGAAGAGAAAAAAAAAATTACACTGTAGATCAACTGACCATAATAAAAATCTACACATTATTCCACCCAAGAGCTACAGGACACACATTATTTTCATCAGCACATGAAATTTTATCCAATACAGATCGTATTTTAGGCCATAAAGCAAATGTCAACATATGCAAAAATCAAAATAACTTCTTGTATTGAGTCAGATAATAAGGGCATAAAACTAGAGATCAACAGCAAGAGAAATCGCAGAAATTATACAAACATATGGGGTTGACTACACCCTGCTGAGTGACCAGTGTCCTTGAAGAAAACGGTGGAAAATCAAGTAAAAATGGAAACACAACTTACCACAACAGGTAAGGCACAGCAAAAGCCATTACAGAATGGAATTTACAGCTCTGAGTGCTTATGTTAGAAAAAGAGAAGTCTGAAATAAATAACTAAATGATGCATCTCAAAGTCTTAGGAAAACAAGAACAAACAAAATCCAATACTGGTAGAAGAAAATAAATAATAAGGATTAGATAAGAAATAAATAAAATACAGACTAAAGGAACAATATGAAGTACTAGTACAATGAGCAGTGACTTCCCTGAAAATATAAACAAGGTCGATAAACCCTTATCTAAACTAAACAAAAGAGACAAAAACTATTAAATTTAAAGGTAAATAAGATGATATTATAACAGATACCACTGAAGTCCAAAGGTTCATTGGGGAATAATATGAAAAATTATATGCAATAATTCGGAAAAATCAAGAAGAAATAGCTACATTTCCAAACATATATGACTTATTCGAATTGAACCAAGAAGGTATTAAGAAAACTCTAAATAGATTAGTAACAAGCAATTAGGTTGAAACAATAATAAAAAAGTTTCCAAGCAAGGAAAAGCCCAGAATCATACAGATTCACAGCTGAACTTTATCAGACATTTGAAGAACTAATACCAATGCTTCTCCGACTATTCCACAAAATAAAAGGGAAATAATTTTTCCAAATTCATTCTATGAAGCCAGTATTAGCCTGCTACCAAAACCAAATAAGAACACAACAACCAAGAAACCTACAGACTAATACCTTTGATGAGTATAGATGCAAAAAATTCTCAACAGTATAATTGTAAATTAAATTCACTATCACAATAAAAAGATCAAACACCATGATCATGTTGGTTTCATTTGAGGGATACCAATTTGGTTCAAGATATCCAAACTAATAAATGTAACATACTACATAGATATAATTAAGAATAAAAAGCACTTCATAATCTACATAGATGCAGAAAAAGTCTTTGATAAAATTTAATGTCCCACATGATGAAAACCCCTTATAAACTAGGTAGAGAAGGATCATAGCACAACATGCTAAAAGCTGTATAGACAAACTCATAACCAACATCATACTAAGTGGAGGAAAACCTGAAAGCATTTCCTCTATATCAGTAATGAGACAAGGATTTCCACTCTCACACTCTCATTCAGTATTGTGCTGAAACTTCAGACCAAGTCATCAAGCAAGAGTAAAAACTTTTTAATATACAAATAGGAAAGACAAAGTTAGATTATTCCTTCTTGTGTAGGAAGATTCTAATTCGGGAGAGTTTAATACCTAAAATATTCAAAAGTTTCCACCAAATGTCTCTTAAAATTAATGGCAAATTTAGCAAACTAGCGGGATACAAAATAAGAACACAAAATTGGTAGTTTTCCTGTACACCAACATGAACTCCTTGAGAAAGAAATCAAGAAAACAAGCTCATTCAGAGTAGCCTCCAAAAAATACCCAGGAAAACCATAACAAAGGAGATGAAAGACCACTACAATGAAAATTAGAAAACACTGAAAAAAAAACTGAAGAAGATACTAGAAAATGGAAAAGCCTAACATATTTATGGATTGGTAGATTTAATTACTGTGAAAATGGTTGTACTATCCAAGGAGATCTATAGATTCACTGCAATCCTTATCAAAATTCCAATGTCATTCTTCACAGAACTGGTTAAAAAAAAAATCCTAAAAACCATGTGAGAGTACAAAAGACCTTGACTAGTGAAAGCAATCCTGAGAAAGATGAACAATGCTGGAAGCACCATAATACCCAATTTCAAAATACATTATAGAAAAAAAAATACATTATAGAACCATTCTAAGAAAAATACCATGCTATTATCATAAAAATAGACATATACACCAAAGGGATAGAATAAAAGACCCAGAAATAATCTCATATAGCTACAACCATAAGATTCTCAATAAATGTACCAAAAACATGTTGGAGAAAAGCCAGCCTCATTAACTAATATTGCTGGGAAAACTAAATACCCACTTGTAGGAAACTGAAACTAGGTTCCTATTTCTCACTCTGTACAAAAACCAACTCAAGATGAATAAAGGCAAGACATGAAAACTTGAAATTACCAGAAGAAAACACTTTATACTATAGACATAGGCAATGATTTCATAAATAGGAATCCAGTAGTTCAGGAAATAAAAGTAAGAATATACAAATTGGATTACATCGAACCATAAAGCTTTTTTTTTTTTTTTTTTTTTTTTGTGGTGCCAGGGATTGAACTCAGGCCCTTCTGCTTGCAAGGCAAGCACTCTAATCACTGAGCTAAATCTCCAGCCCCATGAACCATAAAGCTTTTGAAGAGCAAAAGAAACAACAGAGTAAAGAGAAAACCTGAATAATGGAATAAAATCTTTGCCAACTATTCTTCTGACAGAAGATTAATATCCAGAATATACAAGGGACTAAACAATTTAACACTCAAATAACACAGTGTTATTCAATTTAAAACATATATTATGAAGCAATCATAACAAAAACAGCTTGGTATTGGCATAAAATGGGATAGAATAAAAGATCTAGAAATAGACCTAATCAATAAATGGGCAATTAATGGGCAAATAAATTGAACAGACACTTCAAAGAAGCACAAATGACCAATAATTACAATGAAAGGCTGTTCTACATCTTCAACCAGGGAAATGCAAATCAAATCTACACTGAGATTCCATTTCACGTCTATCAGAATGGCTATTGTTATGATTTACATCTAGATGTCCTCCAAAGCCTCAGGTGCTCAGAGATGGGGCTCGTGGGTGGTGATTGTATTACAGGGGCTTTTAGGAAGACCAGGTCTAGTCAGAAGCAATGGGTCACAGGGCCATGACCTGGTGGGGAATAGCTACCTCTCCAGCTCCTCCCTTCCCTCTCTACTTCCTGGCTGCCATGAGGTGACCAGCTTTCCTCTGCCAAGGTCCTTCCACCATGCTTTCCAGCCTTGGAGCCAGCCTACCATGGACTAAAAATGTGAGCCACAGTATACCTCTCCTCTAAGTCACAGTGTTGGGTATTTTGTCCTAGCTGCGAGAAAAGTGACTAAGACAGCCACCATCAAGAATACAAAAGGTAATATATGCTGCTGAGGATGCAGAAGAAAACACTTACACACTGTTAGTAAAAATATAAATTAGTAGAGGCACTATGAAAACCAAAATGGAGGTTCAACAAAAAACTGACATGGAACTCCCATAAGATCCAGCTATGTAACTCCTTGGTATACACCTGAAGGACTCAAACTCAACAGACTACAGAAATATCTGCATGCCCCTGATTATCATGGCACTATTCACAATTGTCCAGTCATGAACTCGACATAGGTGCCTGTCAGAAGATGCATGGATAAAGCAAACATGGTATATTTTCATAGTGGAACATAATTATGCCATAAAGAAGAATGAAGTCATATCATTTGTAGGAAAATGGATGGACTGAAAGAGCATCCTGTTAAGCAAAATAAGCCAGACTCTGAAAACAAATATTACATGTTTTCACTTATATGTGGAATACAGAAAAAATGAAAATAGAAGAGAACTAATTAAAAAGAGGAGTGTTACCTGAGAAGAGGGAGAAAAATAAAAGATATGATCAAATTATGCTATATATGTGTATGAAAATGTCATGATAAATCACATTATGTGATTAATATGTGCTAATAAAAAGAAGATAGGCAAATGACAAACATATAAATCAGTGCTCAACATCATAGCCAGTAGAGAAATGCTTCTTAATCCCAGTGAGATACCCCATACACCTGTTAGAATGAATGAAACAAAAAATACTGAGGATATAGTGGTTATAAAAATGAGTGCCACTGAAGCATTCACATCTTTCCGGAAGACATACAAATGAATATAGCGATCCTAGAAGCTATTTGGCACACAAAAAAAAAAACAAAACAAAACTATTTGGCACTTTCTTACAGACTTAAATACACATTCGACAAAATGACTAACCAGTCCCACTTTTAGGTATTTATACTTTAGAAATTAAAGTATACTCTGCTTGCACACAGAAACCTGTACACTAATGCTTAAAGCATCTTTGTGCATAATCTCTAGAAACTATAAATAACCCAAATGTTCTTCGGAGTTAAAAGGATAAAGAAATTGTAGCACAGCTACACAAAGCAATAAAAAGAACAAACTATGGATGTGCACACAAACTTGGATAAATCTCAAAGGCATCATGGTAGATGAAAGAATAAGAATCAAAAAGTTGCATACTTTATGTGATTCTGGAAAACATAAAATGTAGAAAGCAGAGAATATATTGTTAGATACTGGAAGCTCAGAGTTGGGGGAGGACATCAAAGTAAAGGGAAGCACAGGCAGTTATTTGAGATGCTCCAAATTTTAGGATTTTGTCTTTGCTGGTGGAATCTAGATATTTATCAAACCATAAACTAAATAATGGGATCTTATTCCTTTGTCATATATGAATAATATGATAATGTAAATCTACATCTATAACACTACCAAACTGTACAATTAAAATGGTTATAATGGTAAATTTGAGGGGGGGTGCCAGGGATCAAACTCAGGGCCTTGAACTTGTGAATCAAATGCTCTATCATTGAAATCCCCTAAATCCCCAACCCTTAGAATGGTAAATTTTGTGTTGTATTTTTAACACAATTTAAACTCAAATTATTTGAAGAATAATTTTTCAAGAAAATAACTAAGGTGTATTTTTAAGAGTATGAACTAAATTTATATGTGGATTTATGGGAAATGCCTAGCTAAAAATGATCTAAAATGTCCTTTTAGTGTCACGTGGCTCTGAACAGCCATGAGCCATTTCAAAATTCTAGGGTTCATAAAGGAACAACCTTGGAGCCTCATGAAAACAGGACAAACAAATATTGAACGTTAGAAAGACTTTCCCCACAGGTCAAATTCCATAGCAGTCCTGCACGCAAAGATTAGGCTTTGATGTGACGCTTTGTTGGTATTGAAATATGCACCTTTCAAAGGTTTGAAAATGATGCCTGACAAAATTCATAAAGAAGTGTCAGACAAATTTAAATTGAGGTCAGGACAATATCTAAATTAACTAGTAATACTCTTTGAAATGACAAAAGCTAGGTCAAGAAAGACAAAAAGTAGGAAACTGTTCCAGATTAAAGGAGATCAAAGACTACAACTAAATCTAATGCAGTAGGATGGATTGATGGAATCCTGAATGTAAAAGGGAAAATCACTATAAAAGACATCACTAAGACAAGTGATAAACATGTTCTTACACACTGTGGATTTGACAACTGTACTGAATTAATGATAATTCTTTCATTTTGATCACTGTACTACAGTTATGTAAGAAAATGTTCTTGCTTTTAGTAAATATATGTTGCAGTATTTAAACAGCAAAAAATGTCTGATTTATTCACAATATATATATATAAATTGTCTGCCTCTCTGCATATATGGAAAGACAGCAAAAAATAACATCTCTGGTTAAAAACAAGGCAAGGGCAGGGCTTCATCCTCAAATCTCTGTGTCCCCACCTATCTCTCTGTCTCTGTCTCTCTTAACCCATCTCTCTCTGACACGAATACACACATACAGTCTTCTACTTCAATCATCATATCTACTCAAACTCAGACTCATATTTGATTTTTCTTTTTTCTGTGGTAAAACATTGACTTTTACTTATGTTTTACTAGTGCATGTTTGCAGTACATAATGATTACATTTCTTGTGCAGAGTTGGTGCATGTACATAATATATCTTAACTGCTTTTCAACCCCTTTCCCTCCCCGCCCTCACCCCTCCCACAACCTCTTAATAGCCTTCCCATTCAAAAAAGTTCTATCTCCCTATTTCACGTTTTGAATATTTTATTTTGCTCTTTATTTATATTTTGGAATTTTCATATAAGAGAAACCATGTGATAGTTAAAGAATGTATGTCTGTATTATTTTACTTAGTATTATGATATCAAGTGCATCCATTGTCCTACAAACAACTCAAGTTTATCTTTCTTGATTGCAGAGTAATACTCCATTGTATATAAATACATTTTCTTTATCCATTCATCTGTTGATGGACACATAGCCTGCTTCCAAGTTTTATTTATTCTGTATTGTGCTGCTATAGACATGAATATGTATAACCGTGTATAACTGTAGCATGATGTTTTAACTCTTTCAGGAAGATATCTGGAAGGGGAATATTTGGGTCAAATGCAATTTCCATTTCAGGTTTTTTTGAGGAAACTACATACTGATTTTCACAGTATTTGAATTAGTTTACATTCCCACCATTCCCACTAACAGTGTAGAAGAGTGTCTTTTTCCTCACAGCCTCCCCAGCATTTTTTTATTATTTGATTTCTTGGTGATGGCCATTCTTTCTGGGGTAAGATGGAATCTTAGTGTTATTTTAATTTGCATATCTAGAATCAATGTTGAACATTTCTTCTTGCATTTATTAGCCAATTGTACTTCTTTTTCTGGGAAGTGTTTATTCATTTCAATAGCCCATTTTTGATTGAGTCTTCTGTTTGGGGGGTCTAATCGTTTTTAGTTTGTTTTGCATTCTGAATATTAGTCCTCTGAGGAATGACTGACAAAATTTTTTCCTATTCCGTAGATTGTCTTTTTGCTCTTGGTTTTTTTCTTTTACTGTGCAGAAGCATTTTTAACCTAATATGATCCCATTTGTTGATTCTTAGCACTAGTTCCTGTGCAAATGGGATCCTCTTCAGGAAGTCCCTGAATATGCCTATGACTTCAACAGTTTTAACTATTTTTTCTCCTGGCAGGGTAAGTGCTTCTGTTTTAATAGTTAGTTCTTAGAGGAAGCCCAAGAACCAAGTTCCATCCCCAGCTAATCCTGAGGCCTGCCTGGTCCCACACCAAGCCAGGAGGACCCAGAAGATTGCTGCCCACCTCAAGCCAATGCACCTGTGTTCCTGAGGCCTCTGCAGCACAAAGCAACAGAGGTGACAACCAACAGACCAACATGACTGAAGAGACCAACACCCAAGAAGAGAGTTTTGTTTCAGTACTGAAATGTTATCTACCACAGAGCCTGGTGAGAGACAGCCTTGGGAGACAGGCTCAGAGAGGGTAGGAACAATCTTGAGCACACTAGATTATTTGATCTTTGACAGAGAGACCAAAAATACATGGCAGATGAAAGATAAGCCTCTTTAATAAATGGTGTTGGGAAAATTGGCTATCCACATGCAGAAGATTGCATCTAGACCCATATCTCTCATTATGTATTAAACTAAATGTTAAAACAGAAATACTAAACTTGCTGGAAGATAAAATAGATAAAACTCTTGAAGTCATAATTTCTGAACTGAACCTCAATTGTACAGGGGATAGTACCAAGAATCAAGAAATGGGATCATATCAAGTTAAAAAGCTTTTACATAGCAAAAGCAAAACCAACAGAGTGAAAAGACAACCTACAGAATGGGGAAGATTTTGTCAGCTATTCTTCAGAGAATGAGTATCTAGAATATGTGAAAAACTTAAAAAAAAAAAGACCCCCTAAATTAAAGTCCTTGCCAAAAAAAAATGTGCTAGTGAAATGAATAGATGCTTCACAGAAGTATGAATGACCAATAAATACCTGAAGAAATGCTCAGCATCACTGGCCATTAGAGAAATGCAAATTAAAACAACACTGAAATTCCATCTGAGCCCAGAAAGAGTGGTCATCTTCAATATATCAAATAATAACAAATGCTGGTGAAGATGCAAGGGGAAAGGAACTCTTGTACACTGTTGGTAAGTATGAAAATTGTACCGCTACTATGAAAATCAGTATGGAGATTTCTCAAAAAAAATGAAACTACAAGTTCCATTTTACCCCAGCTATTTCCCTTCCAGGTATTTTCCTGAAAACCTTAAAGACATTGGTTTACAGTGTCACATACACACCCATGTCTATAGCAGCAGAATTCATAGTAGTCAAATCTTGGAAGCAGCCTATATGTTCATCAACATACGAGTGGATAAAGAAAATGTGGTATGTATACAGAATGGAGTACTACTCTTCGATAAGAAAGATAAACATAACCATTTGTAGAAAAATGGTTGCTGCTTGAGACCATAATGTTAAGTGAAGCAAACCAAACAAACTTAAATATTATATGGTGTCTCTTATAAAAAACTCAAATTATAAATAAAGAGAAAAATAAAAATAGATAAGAGGAAGTAGAGAGATATATCTTTCTCAAATAGGAAGGTGAGTGATCAAGAAATGGAGCGAGGAAGGGAGGGACTAGGCACAAAAAAGAATTAACATGTTATGCACATGTACCAAAGCCACAAAAGGACTATAAATATCATTTACTGCAAATATGTACTAATAAAATTTTTAAAATGAAAAATACATTCAGTCTATCTGTAAGAGTTGCTAAAGTCTCATCAGTCCCTACATTGTTCAAAAGCCAAACTTCAAGGTGTCCTCGGAGTTTCAAGGCAAATTCGTCAATTAGCCCCTGTACAAATATAAGAAGTTACATGCTTCCAAGGTACAATACCAAAGAGTAAACATTCACATTCCAAAATTAAGGAATAAAGGACTAGAAAATAACTGGACCAAACCAAAACCGAAACCTAGCAGAAAAAAAAAAACATGAAGATCCATACTCTATGTTCCACACTTGAGACATATGGTGGCATGATGTGAACTCCAAAGATCTTGGGCAACCTTGCCCCTATGGGCTTGGGGGTTGTAGCCCACATGGCCTGTCCCTTACTCTGACTCCACTTGCTGCCTGAAGATTTCCTTGGCAGAACTTCTAAATTCCTGGCGTCTCCACTTCCCTGGGGTCTACTATTCAGCTTTTGTCTCACTCACCCAGCTCCATTCATGGCCCTATCAAGGTCTACTGGCAGGGAATATGACAGTTTCACACATTTTGGCATGGCCCCTAAACCCTTCCTTTGAAATCTGCCATGAAGCCTCCATGACCCAACAACTCTTGCCTTCTGCATGCACATGCAAAACCAGCATCATGTGGATGTCACCCAGGTCTGCTGCCAGCTTGAGTAGTAGCCAGAACACATTGGGCTCAGCCTGCCTCTAGGTGTGTGGATGCCTGAACTTGGGGAAACACTTCCCTATCTGGTCCTAAATGAGCAGAGAGCCCCAAGCCTCTTGATTTCAGAGCAAGGTATTTCAAAGGAATTTACCCTTTTAAAACCCTTGAGCCTGTAGTGGATAAGATCTGGTCAATTCCTAAGGTACCCTCAAGCCGTATTTCTGATTGCCTCAGTGTAAAGTAGGTAGTTTCTTTTTAATGGTGCTAATCTTTTCAGGAACCATGCTGCCCTTGACCACATTTGTTTATTTTCTAGCCAAACTTTAAGCTTTTCAAATATTTCTGCTCTGTTTTTCTGCTCCTGATTCTCATTGTAAATCTGACTGACAGCAACCAACATTACCTATGCAGCAGCCTGAATGTTGGGCTGCCTTGAAATTTCCCCTGCCAGATTAATTATTCTACCACCTTTATATTTGGCCTCATACAGTCTTAGGACAGGGACAAAATGTAGACAAGTTCTTTTCCAAAATATAACATTGAATGGTCTAGAGTCCAGTTCCCAATGGAGTCTTTATTCCCATCTGAAATGTCACAAGTACATTCTTTACTACCCACATTCCTGTCAGCATTCTGGTTTTCTGAGCTTCCGCCTAAATCACTCATTGAGGACTGCAGCATTCTAGGACTTTTCTAGCTCATATTTCCAAACCTTTCAAAACTCTTTCCACAAACCAGTACCAAAGGCTTCTAAATCATACGGTCATTTATAGTCACAGCAATGACTGCACTTCTTGGTACTAATTTTCTGTTAGCCAACTTACCACCACTGGAAAAAAAAAATAGTGTGTGCGTGTGTGTGTGTGTGTGTGTGTGTGTGTTTAATTTATTTTGGCACGCAGCTTCAGAAGTTCTAGTCTAAGGGCAGATGTCTGTTTCCCAGGAGAAGTTCTGTTGTAGCTGGTTCTCCAGAAGGGCATTTCACTGTTCTCACCACAGGAGGAGCTCAGAGCCTTGGTGTGATTGAGGATGGCTGCCGTTTACTTTGGAGCAGCTCTGGTCTTCATCTCTGCAGCAAGCATTGTAACCTGGCTCCAGTATAGAGTTCTTCAGCCTTTTAGTGCAGACAGAGGCATACACAGGATGTTTCCATGGGCTTCCAGCCCTTGATTAGATTTTTCAGGTCCCCAGGGCATGTTCTGTGCTCTTCACACATTTGGCCTATGTATGCGAATGTTGTAACTTGTAAATGTCCTGTATTAAATCTGTTCTCCTGCAAACCATTGACTCTAGAACCCACTGACTAATACAGATTGTTTTGGTAAAGAATTCAAAATTATGAAAAGAAACCAAGCAGAAATCCAGGATATGAAAAATTCAATATAAAGCATAGGTAACAGGTGCAACCAATACGAGAAAAACATCTCAGAACGTGAGGACAAGGTTGATGTAGTAGGCCATATATGCACTAATACCCTGAAATCGTTGAGACACCATGGAAACTGGATCCAACAGCTGCTAGGTGGCTAAAAACTCAGTAAGAATTATTGGGGTAAGAAAAATGTCAGAAGACAAATAAAAAGATATAAAAATTTATTCACAAAAATCATAGCCGAAAATTTCCAAATCCAGAGGAAGAATTCCACTTTCATGTAAACAAGGCTTATAAAACCCCAAATAGCCATGACCAGAAAGGAATCTCTTCATGATACATAGAACATTCCAGAAATTCAGCACAAAGACAGACTCCTGAAAACTGTTAAAAAAAAAAAAAAAAAAGGAACCTATCAAGGCAAGCCAAAAAGGATAAGAGCAGATTTTTCAGCACAAATGTTAAAGACCAAAAGATCTATGAGTAAAGGTTTTCAAGCTACAAAAGAAAAAAAAAATGTCCAGCAAGACTTCTGTGTCCAGCAAAATTATCCTTCAAAAATGATGGTGAAATAAGGATTTTCCATGATGAAGAAATTCAGGACTACTAAATCAGCATTGCAGAAAATATTAAGGGAATCCTAGACAGAAACAAAGAAGCCAGCAGTACCAAAGACCCTAAAGGAAAGTATGGTATATATCTAACTGGGAGAGGAATTTTTAAAAATTTAGAAATCAGAACTGAAAAAAAAATACTGCAGTTACAGGATTCAGCAAATACATTAAAATAATAACTCAATGTTAATGGTCTTAATTCTATGATCAAATACACAAAACTGGCAGATCATATTAAAAAAAAAAAGCCCAACCACACATTGTCTGCAAGAGACACAATTTATCCAAAAAGAAAAGGCTAGACTGAAAGTGTAAAGTTAAAAAATTATACTCCAGGGGTTGAGGATTTAGCTCAGTAGTAGAGCACTTGCCTAGCAAGCGTGAGGCCCTGAGTTCGATCCCCAGCACCAAAAAAAAAAAAAAAAAAGATACTTCAAGCAAATGGACCCCGAAGCAAGCAAGAGTAGCCATCCTATTTTCATACAAAGTGGATTTCAAGCCATAACTGATCAGGTCAGAAGAAATAAAAAGGCCACTACATACTGATAAAAGAAAAAAAAATTCAACAGGAAGATATATAGATATAGATATTCAAATGTTGGCACATCCAATTACATTTTTAAAACTACTGTACGTAAAAGAACAGATAGACATCAATACAATCATAGTGAGGGACTTATATATCCTCTCTCACAAACAGACAAATCAATCAAACAAAATGATAAAGAAATATCAGACTTAAATTACACCATTGATGAATAGGCTTAACATATCTGGTTCAACTAACAACATCAGAATAAACATTTTTCTCAGCAGTACAAAGAGCCCTCTCAAAAATGGGCCCTATCTTGGGCCATAAAGCATGCTTAAATAAATAAAAAGGAATTGAAACAATCCCCTATATAGTATTGGATTATAGCAGAATGAAGCTAGAAATTAACAGCAAAAGAAACCACAGAAGCTATGCAAACGTGGAGATTAAATAATATCATTTTGAATAATCAATGGGTCATAGAAGAAATCAGGGAAGAAATTAAAATGTTTCAAAAGCCAAATGATACCTGAAGTATGACATACTGAAACCTATGAGATACAATGAAAGCAGTTTTAAGAGGGAACAGTGAATACTCACATTAAAAGAACAGGGAATCCCAAATAAAAAACCTAGTGATGTGCCTCAAGGTCCTAGTAAAATAAGAATTATTCAAATCTGTACTGATTTCCATAATGTTTTTATTAGTTTACATTCCTACCAACAATGTTAAAGGATTCCTTTTTCCCTGCAGCCTCAACCAGTATTTATTATTTGTTTTAATGATGATGGCCATTCTTTCTGGGGTAAAATAGAATCTCAATGTCGTTTTAATTTGCATTTCCCTGTGGCCAGTGATGCTGAACATTTCTTCAGGTATTTATTGGCCATTTGTACTTTTTCTTCTGTGAAGTGTCTATTCATTTCATTTGTTCATTTTCTGATTGGGACTTTTATTTTGGAGTCTAATTTTTTTTAGTTCTTTATATATTCTAGATACTAGTCCTCTGTCTGAGGAGTAGCTGGCAAAATTCTTTTTCCATTATGCAGGTCTACTCTTCACTCTGTTGGTGGTTTCTTTTGCTGTGCAGACTTTTGAATTTCATGTGATCCCATTTGTTGATTCTTTGTAATATTTCTTGTGCAGCCAGAATTTTGTTCAGAAAGTCTTCGCCTACAACCTGTGTCTTCAACAGTTTTGCCTATTCTATCTTCCAGCAGATTAAGTGTTTCCATTTCAATATTTGGATCTTTGATCCATTTTGGTTTTACTTTAGTGCACAGTGAGAGACATGGGTACAGATAAAATCTTAAGCATGTGGATAGCCAGTTTTTTCAGCAGCATTTGTTAAAGAGGCTATCTTTCCACCAGCAAAGGTATTTAGCCCCTTTGTCAAAAATAAGGGATCTGGGTGTGCCTAGAGTTGTTTCTGCATCCTCTATTCTGTTCCAGTGATCCTCAACTCTTTTTCCCCCCAATACCATGCTGTTTATCTCATGGTAGCTTTGTAGTATAATTTGATGTCCAGGATTGTTATGCCCCTTGCCTTTCCCTTGTTGCCCAGAATTGCTTTTTCCATTCTAGATCTCTTCTGATTCCATATGAAGTTTAGGGTTGTTTTTCTCTGTGAAGAATGTTATTGGTATTTTGATCGTGATTGCATTAAATCTATGTAACAGTTTTACAAGTATGGCCATTTTCACTATATTTGTTCTGCCTACCCAAGAATAGGGGATGTCTTTTGATTTTCTGATGTCCTCCTCAGTCTCCTTTTTCAGAGTACTATAGTTTTTATAGGAGAGGTCTTTCACTCCCTTTGTTAGGCTAATTCCTAAGTATTTCATTTTCCTTGATGCTGTTGTGAAAGATGTTGTTTCTCTACTTTCCCACTTGATGAGTTTGTTATTTCTTTATAGGAACTCTATTAATTTTTGAGTATTGGCTTTCTATCCTGCTATGCTACCAAATTTGGTTATTAATTCTAAGAGTCTTTTGGTGAAGTTTCAGGAGTCTTTTACGTAGAAAACCATGTCATCAGCAAATAATGATCATTTAATGTCTTCCATTCCAACCCACATTCTTATTTTGTTCCCTTATCTAATCGCTCTGGCTAATGTTTCAAGAACTATATTGAACAGGAGTGGTGATAGTGGGCATCCTTGTCATGTTCCCAATTTTAGCGGGAAAGCTTTCAGTTTTTCTCCATTTAATATGTTGTTCAGTGTTGGTTTGTTTTAAATGGTTTTTATGATTGAAATAATGTTCTTCTATTCCTATTTTCATCAAGAGTATTCCCATCAATGAATGTTGGATTTTGTCAAAAGCTTTTTCTGCATCTAGTGAGATGATCATGTGGTTTTTATTCTTACTTCTGCCTATGTGGTATAACATTTATTGATTTGTGTAGTTGAACCATTCTTGCATTCCTCTCTCACTTGGTCATGACATAGTATGTCTCACATCTATGTTCGTTAAGGAAATTAGGCTGCAGCTTTCTTTTACATTTTTTTAAGTACTTGGCTGGTTTTCAAATCAGGGTAATGCCAGCGTTAGGAAACGAGTCTGTCAGTGTTCCTTCTTTGCTTTCATGGCAGAGTTTGAGAAGTATTGGCTTTAATTGTACGTAAAGGTCTGGTAAATTTTGGTGGGGAATCCATCACATCATGGATTTGTATTAGTTGTTAGGTCTTTTGTTGCTACTTCTATCTCATTGGCTGTTATTAGTCTGTTCATGATTTATATGTATTCTTTGTTCAATTTTGGTAATTCATTGTGTCTAGGACTTTATCCATTTCTAGTAGATTCTGCAATCTATTGGCATTTAAATTTTCAAAGTAATTTCTTATAAACTGAATTTTGGTGGTGTTCATAGTGATTTCAACCTTTACATTTCTAATTGCATTGATATGTCTTTTCTTTCCTTCTTTTTGTAAATGTGGCTATGGTCTTATCCTTTTAAAGAACCAATTTTTTATTCATTGATCATTTATATTTTTAGTCTCAATTTCATTAATTTTCTCATCTGATTTTTATGATTTCCTTATAAAAGTATTGAATTCAGGTTGCTTTGGAGTTTTCTGGTTTGTTGGGTTTTTTTAATGATCCAGAGGTGCAATATAGGTTATTTATTTGGAATTGTTCTATTTTTGTAATTTGGGTATTTGCATCTGTAAACTCTCCACTTGGAACTGCTTTTATTCTCTCCCATCGGTTTTGGTGTGTGACCCTGCCATTGTCATTCAATTCTAGGAACTTCATAATCTCTTCACTGATTTCTCCTGTGACCCATTCATTATTCAATAATGTATTATTTAATTCCCATGTGTCTACATAGATTCTGATGCCATCAATTTCTAGTCTCATTGTGCTATGATATGATAGTATGAAGGAGATTTTCATTTACTTTGTATTTATTTTAAATGGTTTTATGCCCTAAGATGCCTAAACAGAGTGTGGTGGTGCATGCCTGTAATCCCCGCACTGGAGAGGCTGAGGCAGGAGAATCACAGTGAGTTCAAGGCCAGGCAGGACTACATGGTGAGACCTTATCATAAACAAAACAAAACAAAAACGAAGCAAAGATGTATTTTATTTGGAAAAAGTTCCATGCACTGCTGAGGAAAATTTGTACTGTGATATTGTTGAATGAAACATTCTGTAAATATCTGTAAAGTCCATTTATCCAAGGTGTATTCAGGATTAATATTTCTTTATCGATATTTTTGCCTGATTTACTTATCTCTTTGTGAAAGTGCAATACTGATGTCCCCTATTATGATTATCTGATTTTTTGGTCTGACATTTTATATTCAGAGGTATTTGTGAAATTTTGTGCACCACCATTTGGTGCATATATATTTATCTCTTCTTCTTGAAATATTTCCTTTTCCAGTATGTAGTAACCTTCTTTTCCTCTTCTGATCAGTTTTGGTATGAAATTCACTTTTTGCTCTGTGCTACATTTAGATGGAGTATCATTTTCTGTCCTTTCATTTTCAGTCTGTTTTTTTCTTTGGATGAGGTGTGTCTCCTGTAGGCAACATTTACTTTGATATTGTTTTTTATTTTATCTGTGGATCTGAAAAATCACATAATTAACGGGGAACACATGAGTTAAATCATAAATGCTTCAATGAAGTAGACAAAATTAACTGTTATCTCTAAGACTAAAAAGGATAAGTCAAAACTTTGAGTTCAAACAACAAAAAAACTCAACCCTAATATTACTTAACCTGCTTCTTAACCGTTCTTCTAGAAAATGAAACTGAGGCCCAACGATTGAAGAAATATTCCTAGGTTTGCCATTAGTTCTTGCTGGAAGTCTGTTTTAAAACAGTGGCACAGCCATGTGACCTCAGGCAATGACTATTCACTTCATGTTCCAGGGAAATCAACAAGACCAAAAATGTCATTTCGGTGTACAATGGCACTGCTCCTATTTTGAACCTCCCCACTCATCCTTAAACAGCTCACGGAAACTTGTCTGAACATCCAGGGCCTTTCTGGTGCCACATTCATCGAGAAACAAGTTCACCTGTCAGAAGCAAATTCCCTCAACATCTCCCATATTCCTAATTTTTAAAAAAAGTGGAAAGAAAGTCTCTCAGGGCTGAGGCCATCCCAGGTATAGGCTGGTAATTGGCATTAGGTGGCTTGATATCTGACAAGCCTGTGTTGAACCTCCTCCCATCTCATCCTCCCAAAGTCAACAAACATCTTTCCTCTCTTCACTTTGTTTTCTGTAGTTTGGTCCCTCCCACATGTCCCTCTGCCAAGTGTGACCTTGAATTATTTCTCTATCAGTTCTTTGCAAACTTCCACTAAAATGTGACTTTCATCTTCCACCCCATCTGAGGTAGCACATGGGCAGTGAGAGGTTCTACTTTCTGTGGCACCCATTATGGCCTCACTTTGGGACTCCCACAAGGATTCTGGGCTGGAAGAAAGCAGCACAGAGCTAAGGCAAGAAGGCCTCAAATTCTGACTTCAACAGCCTCTTAGGTTTTCCACACCCTTCTCTTTCCAGGAATTCTTCATGCACAGCTATGCCATGATCTTTGAATTCATGACCCTGGAATTGTTCCTCCTGAATCCCTTAAACATGTGTCCTTCCTCACCAGGGGACTCCAAAATCTACAGCCATACTTGCTGTCTCATCCAAATGCAATCCAGATCCTTGGATTCTATTGTTCACCCTCATATCTGCAAGGTTCCTTGTATGTGGAATGCCAAGTCGAGAACACGGGTTCTCAGTCACACAAATATTCAGGTCTGGAGTTGATCTCCTGTCCTGGCCAATCCACAGACCTAGGATTCTCCCTTCTGCAGTGCCAGAAACCATATACAGACCAATATTGCATATCAGCCCAGAAGCCTCCCCCACTTTGGCTACCGTGTTGCAATCTAGGGAGGGTGAATGGTGGAGGGGGGGTCTATACTTAGGAGGTGAAATGAGAATATTACATAATCAGGACCAAAGGCCACCTTTCTCAGGTAATATAAAGGCAGTCTCAGCCTTCAATATCTGACTGTCATCCTCACAGCCACCATGCTGGCCTCGGGGCTGCTTCTTGTGGCTTTCCTGGCCTTCCTGAGTGTGTTGGTCCTGATGTCCGTCTGGCGGCAGAGAAAGCTCTGGGGGAAGCTGCCTCCTGGACCCACCCCGCTGCCCTTCATCGGGAACTACCTGCAGCTGAACACGGAGCAGATGTACAACTCCCTCATGAAGGTGTTGCCAGGGAGGGGAAGGGTAGAATGGGGTTGGTGTGGAGCTGCCTATGAGCTGAGGGCTCATGACCAAGGATTGGCCAGTAGAGCTGATGTCTTAAGATAGGTGAGTTTTTAAGGATTGGCCACCTGATTCTAGAGAGAAAGACTATGATGTGCATCTACTTTCCTGTCAGAGTCTGGCAGAAATGCATCCTCTGGATACGGGGTCAGGTCAGCCACTGGCCTCTCTAACCACTCTCACCCACCCTCATCAGTTCAGCGAGCGCTACGGCCCAGTGTTCACCATCCACCTGGGGTCCCGCCGGGTCGTGGTGCTGTGGGGATATGATGCAGTCAAGGAAGCCCTGGTGGATCAGGCTGAGGAATTCAGCGGGCGAGGCGAGCAGGCCACCTTTGACTGGCTCTTCAAAGGCTACGGTGAGGAGCACGCTTCATGTGAGAATGTGTCCAGGTAGACTTGGTGGCCTCAGTTTCCCCAGCCCTTTCCCTGACTCATCTGTCTGTTTACAGTTGTGCAGAGGTTTTGCCGAATCACTTTTCTATGCCCTCTTCATTGTGGCCTCTCCTTATGCCAGTTTCTGGGCTCTCTAGAGTTTCCGTGCCTAATTTATCTGTGGCTTACTGGCCCTGCCTCCCTGCTCTCTCTCACTAAATGTTGGTCCTTTCCCTAAATCTATGTATCACCTAGAACATCTTAGGATTTCTCTGTTGGAATCCAGCCCCCATAAATTTGTGTGACCTTCTTGTTAACCTCAGCTTCTGTGCTTCCTATGACTCTTTCTATCTTCTTCTCCCTTCCTTTCTTCTTTCTCTATCAGAATCTCACACAATATCTGCTTCAAAGTCTCCTTGCCTGAATTTCAGGGTGAAATTCCTCTTTTCAGACTCTCTGTTTTCCTCTCTATGATCCACTCTATTCTCCAGCTCAGGTGAAGATCATTTCTTATTCTTATTTCCAATTTCCTGTATCCAAAATTGCACTTCTCTTCCCTCTTTTTCTGTCTTTCTCTCCATTTAGATCCCCACTTCTCTCCCTCCTATGGAGTGTCTCTGTACCATGGTTTCTCCTTTATCTCTCTGTATCTCTGTTTTCTCTTCTCTTCTATCCTCTTACCACTTGGGTCTATCCCTTTCTAGACATTGCTTTATTCAGACTCAGTTTACCTTTCTGCTGTTCTCTTACTCGGGCTGTGGCTCTGTCGTTATGATTCTCTCTCTCCCTCCATGTCTGTAAACCTCCCTCTCTTGAAGGAGCTACACAAGGAAGGTCTGTTGTCTCACCTTGTCCCACTCTTACCTCTCCTTGCCCCTGTGATCACATCCTTAGGTGTGGCCTTCAGCACCTGGGAGCGTGCCAAGCAACTCCGGCGCTTCTCCATCACCACACTAAGGGACTTTGGCCTGGGAAAACGTAGCATTGAGGAGCGTATCCAAGAGGAGACGAGTTTCCTTGTTGAGTCCCTCAGGGAAACACAGGGTGAGCAAGGAAACTCAGGTTTCCATGGAAAGTAGGAGAAAGCCAAGACCAAATTGCGGCACTGGAAGAAGTCCAAGAGACAACATCATTGTTCCCAGTTCTCTATCCCCTGCTGGGAGTTTGTCTGATCTCTGGAGTTGCCTACTCAAATTCTGAGACTGGCATCAGACAGCTCACTGGACTACCTCTAATTCCTGCCTCTCCTGGTCTCTGCCCCACCTTGTAGGTGCCTTCATAGATCCCACCTTCTACCTGAGCAGAGCAGTCTCCAATGTTATTAACTCCATTGTATTTGGGGACCGCTTTGACTATGAAGACAAAGAGTTCCTGTCACTTTTGGGCATGATGCTGGGGAGCTTCCAGTTCACAGCTACCTCCACCGGACAGGTAACCTGTTCCAGCCTGGCCCTGCTATGTCACTAAACTTCTGGACAGTGTCCCTCATGCATAACCCTCCTGAAAATTTAAATACATTTTCCCTTTGGCCCCAGCTAAATTCCTAAATACTTGGCCAGGTGTTGGAAGCCAGTGCCTTCTTTGCCCTGAAACGGGTTCTGCTCCCAGCTGTCATTCTATTCTGCTCTCTCTCCATAACCAGCTCTATGAGATGTTCTCTTCCATAATGAAGCACCTGCCGGGACCACAGCAACAGGCTTTTAAGGAACTGAAGGGGCTGGAGAATTTCATAATCAAGAAGGTGGCGGAAAACCAGAGTACACTGGATCCCAATGCTCCACGAAACTTCATTGACTCCTTTCTCATCCGCATCCAGAAGGTACAGGCAGCAGCCAGGGTGAGAAGGTCCAAAGCTGGGCCGAAGGAGGCAGGCTGGGGTGGCGGACAAAGATCCACTCACACTGGCTTGGAGCATCACGTTCCTCAACATGCTCATCGTAGCTGACCATTACAGTTCCATCTGTGAGTCTTTACACACAGGGAGGGTACGCAGGCAAACTGTGACAGCAACCACTGCTACAACATTGCTACGTGTCAGGCACAGTTACAAGTGCTTGATAGAACTGACCGACTTATGCCCCAGTAGCTTGTAAATATCTTATTATGACCTCAGTTTTACGAACAGGGAAACTACGGCCCAGAATATAAGTGACTTTCCCGAAGTCACACAGCAAGGAAGAAAGGCAATATAGCTCAGATCCTCTTTGGCTCTAAGTATGGTACTTTCAACCACCATGCTTTCTAATCTTTCCTCACTGACTCATTGGACACACCTGTGAGGACAGGCGACCTACCTTACACTCTTTCTGTGGAGTCTACTCACCCTAATCTGTCTGTCCATCTCCCATGTGTGAGAAATAAGGTGTGACTTCCAGGCCTCCGGTGATGTTTCCTCTACATGAAGCTTCAAACCAGGGAATGAGTAGGGTGCTACCACGTAATATTCTCTCTGTGTCTCAGAAAACCTCCTCTCTCCCTTCCTCTCTCCCCTCCTCTCTCTTTCTCTCCTTCTTTCTCAGTAGCTGTATCACCCTCTTTCTAAATATTCCTACTACTGAAAAATGAGAAGGGAACTGACAACAGATAGTGGAACAAGCAAAGATTGTGAAAAAAGGATTTTGGACAGAAGCAGCAGGTTGAGACAGGCCGTGAGACAGCGCAAGGGCCTGGCAGATCTTGGGTCGCTCTTCTCACCTTAGAGCCAGATCTAACAGAAGTAGGCCCAAAGAAATAACCCCAGAAGGGCTGGGGATTTAGCTCAGTGATTAGAGTGCTTGCCTTGCAAGCACAAAGCCCTGTGTTCGATCCCTGGCACCACCAAAAAAAAAAAAAAAAAAAAAAAAAAGAAATAACCCCAGAAGGTCTCCAATGGGGTGTTAAATGGACTCATCCCAACCAGCTTTCTCCTTATAGGAGAAGAATGCTGACACAGAGTTCCACATGAAGAACTTGGTTACAACCACGCTAAACCTGTTCTTTGCTGGCACAGAGACAGTTAGCACAACATTGCGCTTTGGCTTCCTGCTGCTCATGAAGCACCCAGATGTGGAAGGTAAGGTTGCGGGGTGAGTGAGGGACACAGACCTTGAAGCTCCTCTGGGCCTTCTGCGTTGTCCCCACCCTCCCAGGTCCCTGGACCTTCAGAAACACCCTACAGAAGTGGAGGCCATTCAGCTGAGAGGCACCAGCCACTCTTCACTCTCCATGAAATCATTCAGAGAAACTGAACAGACAGCTAAAGTGCTTGTCTAAACTGCAGAGAGTCTATCGCCTGCTCTGCTAGGACAGTCCCTAAATCTCCTCCCTTATGGCTCTCTTATGATTCTGCAAGGATCAACTTGACAGGATCCTGCCCCACCAACGTATATGGACAAAGTGTTTTTTGATTATCTACACACATGTCAGAAACAGTTCCACATCATGCATCCAGTTTTACAAATTTGGACAAGCTCCCCGCTCTGAGGCCTCTAAATACATTCTCCCTCGTCCTGCAGCCAAGATCCATGAGGAGATTGACCGGGTGATTGGCAGGAACCGGCAGCCCATGTTAGAGGACAAGGCCAAGATGCCCTATACCGAGGCAGTGATCCACGAGATCCAAAGATGCGGAGATGTGATCCCCTTGGGCCTGGCTCACAGGGTCACCAAGGACACCAAGTTTCGGGACTTCCTGCTCCCCAAGGTGCTGCCTTGCCCAGCCTGGAGGGAGCTTCAACCCACACCTGATATGTGTCCCCATTAGAAGATGGACAGCCCCTGTCTCTTGCTTTAAACCACAGACTTCCTTAACCAAGAATATCTTCAGATGTGGCCCTCAGAGCATCCTGATTCCCATGTCTCCCCCACATTTTCTGCTGCACAGAACTCAATCCCTTATCACAGGAACTACGTGTCTCAAAGGACATGAAACTCATTTCCAATAGAACTTGCATTTTAGGAACGGGAATCTTAGATCCCCCCAACATCCTGCATAGGGGGATATAAAATCCAAGTCTCCCCAGCACACTGCTTTGGGACATGAAAGCCTGCAAGTGTCCCCACCCTCCTGACATGAGAGACATGAGCCGTATACTTCTAACTTCATACCCCAAAGACAAAGCCCCTCAAATTCACCACCTTCCTTGCCCAACATCCTGATCCAAAGGACACTGTCCTCTGTCACTCACACATCCATTCTCAATAAACATGCACCCTTATGACCCACAAACTTCACATTGCTGGTAAACTGACTTCATATCCCCCAAAGCTCCTCTCCCAGAGAACCACATGTCCCAGGCCTCCCATGTAGCTGCACCTGAAGTGCTCTGATTTTTCCCCTCTAATTCTTAGTGCCTTCAGCTCACTCGACTGCTAACCCATTTATCAATTGCTCTTTCTCCTTCCTGCCAGGGCACTGAAGTGTTCCCTATCCTGGGATCTGTGCTGAGAGACCCCAAGTTCTTCTCCAACCCCCGAGATTTCCACCCCCAGCACTTCCTGGATGAGAAGGGGCAGTTTAAGAAGAACGCTGCTTTTATGCCTTTTTCTGTTGGTAAGAGTCCAATGTTTGCTGCCAAGCAACTTCACAGATCAATAGAGGCAGCTCAGCCCAGCTACCCTCTCTGAAGTGCATTCTAGTATCCTTCTCTGGCCAGGAAATTCCTCTAGGACTCTGAGTTCAGCCAAGCAGATGCAAGCTCAGGAACTCCTAAGCACAAAGAATCTGAACCCGCAGGGAAGCGATGGTTAACCCGTTCAGAGATAGAGAAAATCAAGGTGCACAATCAGTTCTTCAGACTCCTAGAAAGGAAGTGACAGCATAGCAACCACAGTGTTGGGAGTGGAGCATCTAGTCTTCCCCTTTCTGTAGCTTGGCGTGCATCTCATCCACTTCATATACATGGAAAACTGAGGCTCGGAGAACATTAGAAATTTTCCTCAAGGTCTCAAACCAAAATAGAATAACCCTCTTCCCTTGGAGAATACAATTGGATATTTGGAATCGGGAGCAGAGTGCGGTGAGGGTTTCCTTCACCCCCACACTCCTTCTCCTCCTCAGGAAAGCGGTACTGTTTGGGAGAAGGCCTGGCGAAAATGGAGCTCTTCCTCTTCCTCACCACCATCATGCAGAGCTTCCGCTTCAAATCCGCACAGTCGCCCCAGGATATCAACGTGTCCCCGAAACATGTGGGCTTTGCCACCATCCCACCGAACTACACCATGAGCTTCCTGCCCCGCTGAGCTGGGGCTGTGCCGGCGGAAGGAGAGTGGGAGGGTGAAGGAAGGGATGTTCCGGTGTGGGACAAGTGGGCCTGAAGGGCTGCCACTAAGATGGTTCACGGATGGGGCAAAAATATGACGGGAAAGGAGGGCCCACGAGGGATAAAAGTGGGAGAAGAAACGGAGCAGACTGTTCATCTTACTAAAGATGTGACGGTGCTAAAGATGTATAAAAAATAAAGGTGTGTGAGTGCCAATCCTCAAGATGAATGTAAGATTATGTATTGAAAGCATTAATAGAAAGAAAGAAAGAAAACTAAGACGAGAGAAGGGGAAAGAAGCCATTAGTTGAACAGTAGTCTGTGTCGGCTCTGCCCTGAAAACATCTGTGATCTCCTCACTTCACGCTCAGAAACCCTCACAGGGGAACAATGTTACACGAGATAAAACTGAGGCTTAGAAAGTTCAAACCTCCATCTAAGGTCTCACGGAACATGGGCGGCCGGCAAGTACTGGAGCCCAGATCTGTGCCCATAGTCTTTGGAGAAGATTCTAGAAATTTATTCTTTCCTCAGACAAAAGCACAAGGTCTGTATTTTTATCAAATCTGAACATTCTTGTCAGAGTTATTTTTTCAGAGCGCCGGCAGGCAACTGACCTGGCCTCACCTCACACTCATTCACAATCTCATCTACTCATGCACACCATGGACTCAGGGTGTCACCCTGTGACCCCACCAGGTTAGGTTCAAGAATAGGAACGTAGCAGGTACCTCACTGCTGATTCAAACTGCTTGATACTACTTATGTACATTTTCTACCTTTATTATTCACCACTCTAGCTAATAGTTTGTCAGGGTTCTCATAGTTTTATTGCAAACAATAAGTTTACGCTCACCTCAGCGAGTAGGTACGTGTCCACAACACAGCCTAATTCTTTTTCAATCTCTTTTCACTTCCCACTCACTTTCCTCTGTCTGTCTTTAAATCTCCTTTCCCCATTTTCCTTGTTATCATTCGCATTGTTTTTAGCTCATGTTTATGACATAAAATGTTCACGTTCATTGTGGACTTGTGGTACCTGGATGTGACAACCCTCAAATCTCCTCAGCACCTCTTCCTTCTTCCCTCCCGCAGGCTATTTGGAATGCTCTCATAAGGGCTGCTCTCCAGAGGAGCGGGGACCAGAGTGGTGTGAACCGGCCATACTGTGTCCACTCCCCACTCCGCAGCGGTCCAGTTACTAGGTTTGACTTACATGTAACATCTTTGCAGTTAATATTCAAATTCAGGATGCAAGACCCTCCTTTACTGCAGGGAACCTGCGGCTTCAACGCCTCCTCTCCGAGCCCGTCTCAAATCCTGCTCTCCACTCGGCAGTGTTGAAGTCTCAGAAAGACATAATTCTCCAATAATCACGTTCCACTTCATGGATACTAATGTTTTGCAATGTTCGCTTTTGTTTCTCCCTGCTCTTTACTCTTTCATTCTGCTTGCTTTAGATTTAACTTTCTCTTCTTTTCCTAGTGCTTAAATTTGGAAAGTTACACGAATTTGACACATCCCAAACATCACCTTGTTCCCTCAGAACAAACACAGGTGCTATTTGTCACGTGAAAATAAAGGACTAGTTAAGAGCA
>PVJO010015032.1:0-46382 GCA_004026905.1 Hystrix cristata
TGTATAGGTACAGAATTAATGTAATGAATGTGACCATTGTATGTAGAATGTACCAATACATGTTCTTGGTTTAAAATAAAATTAAAAAAAAAAAAAAAAAGAATACATGAGCTATAGTGTGCTTTAATAGAATGATAAGATTCCAAGCATAGTCATTTTAAAGGAAACTCATAATTATACATCCCATTAGCTGTTTTTTAAACTAATTAAATCTATTGATAACCAATATAACTCATTAAGTATTTTAATTACTGTTTTTCATTTAATTCTGAATGCCTATCTTCTCATATATTTCATTGATTTCTTTTGTTGGGGGGCTGTTGCTGGGGATTGAACTCAGGGCCTTGCACTTGCTAGGCAAGCGCTCTACCACTTGAGCTAAATCCCCAAGCCTCATTGGTTTTTTTTTTTTTTAATTTTTGGTTTTAAAAGTCTAGGAATATTAGAAATCGCTTTAGGAATAGTTTATTTAAAACAAGTATTATAAATTGTAATAAGTCTATAGAATGTTACAGTATGATTACAAATAATAATATATAATTCTAAAAGTTTATGAAATGGTTAAAATCCTTAAAACTTCTTAAAATAAACTATAGGTGAGCCAAGAACAACTAGTTAATTAGAAAACATTTAGTGACAACTGAACAACAGAGATACTTCAAAACCAAACATAGTTCTTAACTTTAGGAAGGTCATGGTAGTGAAGAGTACAAATAATAGAAGCCTGGAGTTATATACAAATGTCTATCTTATTAAACTTTCCTTTTCCACATTGAGCTTTTCATGTATTTTATCATACCTTTCCACTTGATGTTATAGTTGCTTAAGAAAAGTGAGTTTCACTTCACTTATAACTACAGTGTATATTTTTATATCCATTTTTAGAAATTGGGCTTTGGCTGTAATAAAAGTTTAACCTTGGACTGTTTCTATTTTCCTCCCCTTAACTAAATACAAATGATGAAATTTTTATTCTGATATCACTAGGGAAATTACATTCTTGCACTCATTTCATAGACTGCTGGTACTTTTTAGTTCCTCAAGCTTGACATTATAGAAATTTAAAATTGTAATTTCAGGGTGACATTTGTAGAAATTGCCATCAGAGTGTATCTACTCTTTCATGTTTGGATTTTGCAGTAAAGCATTAAAGCATTAATTTGTTGTTTATGGTGATGGTAAGGTTTGGGTTTAGTATTCAGTTTGTTTTTATGATTACAAAAGTAAGACAACCTATAGAAGACATTTGGAAAGTGTAGAAAAGTATTTTTTAAAGCTGTATTCATTCCCACATAGTAGATATCTCTTCCATGATCATAGAGCATTCTCTGCCTGCTTCTGCTGGTTCCTGAAATTTCAGGCATACTGAAAGAAGCTGTAGCAATGAAAGCTAATAGTTTAAATCCTGAATCCAGAGCTGTAGAATCTTTGTTATCAAAAAAAAACAATCTTAGCAAAATTTTATCATGCGCCATGTCTTTTGCCATAATAATGATTAATTTTAAAATGAAAATACAGTTATACTTTTAAAATAGTATAATATTACATATTGAATAAGGAGCGAGGACAAAGTCAAGTTTACTCTCTTGACTGTGCTCTGTATTTCTGGCTTTCGAGAAGATGTAACCTTCACAGTCCAGCCTCACACGTTCAGACTGAGCCTCTTCAAGGTGCCCTCTCTTCTAGATAATTTCATTATAGACAAGCAGCAGGCCCTTTATACCCAGACCGTTTCCCTCTGCTCCAGAGCACAGTGTTCAGCACCTCAAACTAATTGCTAGTAATACAGATTGCAGCTTTGGAATCATAGAAACTGAGAGGTTTTATAACCCTGTACAAATCATTTTATCCAACTATGTTCCTTCAAAGATTTTTCTAAAGCCATAAAAGAGTCAAGTGAAGTGATTTGCTAATAACTGCACATTGCATTAGCTAATGCAGCAAGAGGCAGCCCTACTTGGTGACATTTCCTGTACTGCATGAAAGGGACAGTTGAAAGGAGCCACGCACACCAATTTTTAGCCAGCTCTGGTATCAGGTAGTTACTCTTATCAACACTCATGACCTGATGACAGTGTAGTCTAGTAGGAAAAGAAATGAAATCAGATTCAGTGGTTGGACGGGTGAGAACTTAGGCCATTTCACCTGACTTTCCTACATCTCAGCTTTTGAGACCAGGTCTAAGTTGCCAAGGCCGGGCTTGAATTTGTGATCTTCCTGCTCCTGCCTCCCTCGGTGCTGGGATTATAGGCATGTGCCAGCTGCAGCCTCTTTTCAGAGGCCAAGGCTCTCATTCATGAAAGGGGAGCCCTGTGACCGAATGACTTCCCAAAAGCCTCGTAATCCTCTCATGCTGCTTTTTAGGTCACAACATATGAATTTGGGGACATCAGTAAGATGCAGCTTAAGTATAACATTTCAATTATAATGTTTGTAATTCCACAGTCATATAATGTAAATAAACCTAAGAAAACATTTTCCTGTGTTTATATTTTAATTCACTGACAAATGTTCGTACTTATTTTTGAAATACTTTGTATTTACTGAGTAGAACTGCCAATTAAAATTCTTTCATTTTAACATCTAGAATATTTAGTAGCATATAATATCTGCTTTCTTACACAGGTATCACTTTGCCAGAAGTAGTAGAAATATACAGTGATACCTTGATTGTCAAGCTCAGACTGTTCCAAATACATGTTCAAACACTGAAAAGTTCCATAACTGAACATATTTTTCCCATAAGAAATGGAAAACCAAAGCATTGGTTCTGAGGCCCCAAAATGACACTTAGAAAATTATTTTTCCTGGTCTTTGACAGATTTCAGAATGATTTCTTTCTTTAACTTGCTATCATAGTTCTCACAGTTTTCCTCTTAGCTTTACTGCCATTATCACTAACTTCCTTTGCAGCCATGGTTACAATATTTTACACAAATCACAGGGGAAAAGAGCGCAGTGACGAACATCTGAACACACAAAGACCCGCATGGTGTGTGGTCTGGGCGAGAACAGCGCTTAAAGTGAAACATCACCCTTCGTGTCCCCTTCAAGACACCATACATGACTCACTCTCATCCTGTACAGGTTTTTTTCAACTTGGATTTTTGGTTCAACTATTGACCAAAGTTACAAACACCAAGCAGATTTCTTTCAAATTTTGCTGTTCAAGTAGTAGAAAGTTCACGCTTAGAGCCATTCGATAACCAAAGTATCACTGTAGTTAAATTTCAAAACCCACATTACTTATATAAAGATTTTTTTCAGAAAAATCTAATTTTTTTTTTGGTAATTGTAGGGTAAATGTTTCAGTAAATAATTTTTGCATATTTGTTGTAGTCCCATCAATTGTTTTAATAATACTCGCCATAATAGTTATTAAGAGTATCCAGAATCTTTGACAAGATAAATGGAAGAAGTATAGTTTGAGACACAAAGTGCTAGATGTTCTTTTTATTTTTCTCAGTATACATCTTAATTGGTTTACATTTAGCACCTCTCTGGCAGATTCTAAGCCATCCTTGGAATTTAGCAAACCAGTAGGAAAATAGAAAAGTAAATATTATGTCATATAACCATAATTAACATCTTCACAGCTTAATAGCTTAGTAAAGGTTTTGAAATATTGGTATAACGTGAACAAAAGTTTAATTTGGTCAGAGCTAAAGAAATTTAAATGGTTGCCACTTGGGATCATATAGGCATATTAATGGATTTTAGGGAGAAATGTAGAGCTTACATGAAAACAATAATTACCTATTTTTTATTTTTCCACAGTTCTTAGTGGTCTCTGTTCTAATGATTGTCCTCGTAAGATAACAGTAAGTAAACTTAATTCTCAGTTATTAATGTTTCTGGGGGAAATTCTCTGCATGGTATATACACACAAAACTGTTGTTATAGGATACAAATTGTTATTACTATTTAACAGTGATTACAGTACCCTTTACTACTCAAAAAAACTTTGTTGGGATTTACTACCTTTCCCAAAAAAAATTCTCACAAGGGTCACCTCTTTTATGAAGCCTTTTCTGCTATTCTCCCATTAGTTTGGAGCATTTGGTATTTGTAATACTTGCTCTCATAGTTTTAGGTTACATGCCTCTCTACACTGATGTGTAACCTCTTGAGGTCAAGAATGTTGTCATTTACCTTCACATAGTTGATACAGAGCACAGAGTGAAATGTATGCAAAGCAATTAATGACTCTTTATAGTCTTTATAATGGCCTGCTATCTAACAGGTTTCAGTGAAATAACAAACTGTGAAAATAATCAGGCTTAGTCTTAAAGTAACCAGTTCATATACAGTGTAAAGAAAATGGAATTTTTTTTGTTCATAGAGTTTTGTTTATTTGCTTTTTGCTCACAGCAACAGAATTTTGTTTTTTTGCTTTTTGTGTATTTGCTTTGCAGTATTTGCTTTTTGCTCACAGCAACAGAGTTTTGTTTTTTTGCTTTTTGTGTATTTGCTTTGCAGTAGTTGGGGTTGAACTCAGGGCCTTCACACTGAGCTATAACCCAGCCCTTTTTTAGTTTTTATTTTGAGATAGGACCTAACTAAGTCACTAAGTTGCCCAGTGTGGGCTTAAACTTGAGATCTTCCTGCCTCAGCCCCCCAGAGTGGCTCGGGTTCCAGGCATGCAGCACTACGCCCAGCTATTTTTGAAAGTATATGTGTGCGTGCGTGCGTGCGTGCGTGCGTGCGTGTGTGTGTGTGTAAGTACTTGCTGTGGTCTTCGTAGTAACCCTTGTGTGGATGTCAGCATTCTGTTGCTGTGACAAAATACTGATACACAATTGTGAAGGGAATTTATTCTGGCTCACAGGTTCAGAGGTTTCTGCCCCTGTCACTGAGCTTCATTGTCTCTGGGTGGCAGTAAAGCAGCAGCGTGCGGAGGAGAATGCAGCAGAAAGCTGCTCACCTCCTGGTGTCCAGGAGACATGAAGAGAATGAGAGAGCTGAAGGATGGAGTGTGACCCGCTTAGTCCCCCTGTCACGCTCCCGTGGTCTGCTCCCTTCACATAGGCCCCACCTCTCATTCTGTCACTCCAGGAACTCCATCAAATTACGATCCTATCAGTGGTTTGAATTTAGAACTCTCACCATCTGATCACTTTCCAAAATCCCATCAGCAGCTAAGCTGTCCACACAACAAGCCTTTTGGAAGACACATCATACCCAAACCATAACTCCTTGTTTCCTAAGAAATTATCCCTCATTTAAAAATGAGGAAACTGGGGCTCAGAGAGATTAAATAATCCAAAGGCACACAGAGCTGTTAAGTAGTAGAAACTGCAGTACAAACTAGATGTTGTGATTATCGTCTCATATATACTTACTATCCCATTTAAGTACTACATTACTAATATTTTATGTATAATTGGGAAACTTCCTATTTTTGAGATATGTGGGAACAAGTCCTGACCCAGAGATTTAGTCTGGGCTCAACCTCAGAGCACCGCCTCTGAGAGTGAGGAAAGCAGAGCCGGCCAGAGAGAGGCTGGCCTGCCGAGCGTGGGGAGCACTAAAGCTTTGACAGCCGGCAGAGACAGCTCCAAGTGAGGCGGGGGCCAGACCTCAGTGCTCTTCATCACTCAGACGTAGCACTCAGCCAGCTCCTAGGAAGGGCTTATCACTTACGAGACACATCTCTTTAGTTGAGAACAGTGTCCAGCAGCCAGCACTTGGGACCACCCAAGAAATAAGTGTTTCAATCCTGAAGGGTTGCACTAGATGATGCATTGCTACATCCATAGTGACACCACGGCATTTACTGCAAGTGAGGGAGGGCTACACAGATTCACTTACATGTTCAGGCTGAAATATATAAAGACTACTGGAAGCCAGGAATGGTGGTACATTCCTGTCATCCCAGCATTCTGGGAAGCTGAGGCAGGAGGATCACAAGTTCAAGCCCAGCCAGGTCAACTTTTTAGTTTAGTGAGACTGTATCTCTAAATAAAAAGGGCTCAGTGCAAAGGCTCTGGGTTCAATCCCCAAGTACAGGGGAAAAAAATTAGAGAGGCTACATCTGCCAAAGAAGAAGCTACTGCCATGTTTCCAGCAAAGCTGAAGAATTTCATTAAGGAGACAGGGTACCATCCGAAGCGAGTATTGAATGCTGGTAGAATTGCACTGTTCTGGAAGAAGATGCCCAATACAATCTACATTCATAAAAATGCAGAAGTAGCACTGGAACATGACTCATGAAAGAGCAGGTTAACTCTGCTGTCACGTGCAGGGCGTAAGAGAAAGCCAGGCATTCCACACAAAGAACCACAATCATACTGTCGGAGAGGGGACACATTCATGTTGCATTACAGCACATTTTGATAATTGTTCCAGTTTATTGTTATTATTGGTCTCTTATTGTACCTAATTTATAAATTAAACTTTATCCTAGACATTGATGTATAGAGGAAGAAACATAGTACTGTGTGTACTCTTCAAGTAAGGTACTCTTCAAGGCTTTAGGCCAGTTGGGGGTCTTCGAATGTGTTCATCCGAAATAAAAGAGGACTGCTGTACATTGCACATAGTTACTCAGTCCTTACTGTAATCCTGTGAGCTATGCACTGTATCCTATGGTATATACATAAGCACCTTGACCATCCTTAATGTAAGAGGAGACTGAAACTGAGAGCAGTAAAATTAACTTGCCCTAGGTCCCACAGAAAGTACAGAGAAGAAATCCAAAGCCATAATGTCTTGATTCTAATGGCTACATTCTTCAGAATTTAGAAAGCAAATACTAGAAAGTCTCAAGATGTGAAATACATAGAATGAACTCAGAGGGCTTGAATTATTGTGTGAGTCAGTCAGGCTCTTATAAGAAAATACCATAACCTGGGTGGCTTAAACAACAGAAAATGATTGTCTCACAGTTTTGAAGGCTGGACATCCAAGACCACAGTGCCAGCCTGTTGGGTTCCAGCGCAAGCTCTCTTCCAGCTTGCAGCTGGCCACCTTGTCTGTGTGGGCTTGTCCGGCCTCTCCTCAGCCTGTGAGCCTGCAAAGGAGAGTGCACTGTCCAGTGTCCCTTCTCAGGGCACTCATGCCCTTGCAACGGTGTCACCTTCGCAGTCTCCTCTGACCCCAATTACCTCCCAAGACCCATCTCTAAATACAAACATTAACACAAAAAAGGGACACAAACACTAAAGCCATGACACTATTAAGTAAAGTATTACAGAGAACCGTGAGAAAAAGTCAGCTGTTTTCTTGAATAAATGCCTCTTAGGTTTTTTCGAAGTTTTTAAAAAGTTGATTTGGACAGTTTTTGGCCAGAGTTCTTTCTCGTTGCTTTTATGAGAGAGCAGATTTTTGAGGTCCTTACTGTACCATTCCAGAACCAGTTCCACCCTACTCTACACTTTGAGTGCACCTGGTACTCATGCATGGTTGTGTAACTTTACACATTCTGCATTTGGGAAATACTAATATACAGTACCGACTCATGCAGATCTTCCTGTTGTTAATACCTATCATTGCATAATATTTTAAAATCACTTTTATTAACGTCACCTCTAATTTTGCCAGGAAAGTTTTTAAGTATTGGGAAGATGTCAGCTCACATTGGCAGATACAGGATTTCAGAATTGCAGTTTTCACTTGGAACTTCTAATTTTATTACTGTCAACAAATACTGTCAGTCATTTTCCTAAAAATGACAGACTGTCCGTTTTCAAAAAAGTATGGATGATTTTCCTACTAGTAATTACCTACCCTTGCTTTTGCCCCATTAATGTAAATGTTAACACCATATGTAATACAAATGACATCGTATTATTACCTAATGTGACCTTCTGTAAGTGTTTTTGAGTACTAGGAGTCCATTATTACACTTTGAGAACTACTGTGTGGTGGAATCAAATCTAGATTTCTGGAAACTTCTCTTCAGATATTAAAATGATTGACCTGTGATAAAGGTGAAATTCAGCTTTCAGATGGAATAACATGCTGACCTAATTTTTTTTTTTTTTGAGAAGGGGTGCTGGGGATCAAACTCAGAGCCTTGCACTTGCTGGGCAAGCACTCTACCACTGAGCTAAATCCCCAACCCTCTAATTTTTTTTTTAATTGAATGTAGGTAAAAGAGAGAGAAATGCCTAAATATAAAATAAGGTAGTAAAGTAAGATACTATGGGTAGTACTATGAAATATTCCACATGTATTATAACAAATACTAAAAATGTAATTAGGAGCTGGGTATGGTAGTGCACACCATATAATCCCAGCATTCAGGAGGCTGAAGCAGAAGAATGGCCATGAGTTTGAGGCCAGCCTGGACTACGTAGCAAGACACTGTCTCAAAAAAACAAAAACAAAAACAAAAAATTGGTAATATTCACTGAAAACAATTCTTAGAACCCAGGATACCTGTTCCAGTGTATAGAGTATGGGTTATAAAGTAAATTTGAGGTTATCATGGGGTAGTAAATGTGGCCTCATGAATATTACCTCCAGGCTTCCCTGGAATAAAATGAGCTTAGAATATAAAAGAGTGTACTGTCTGCCAAAGAAACACATCTAGAAAAAATAAAACATTTTAAGAAGTGATTACTACATTCACAATGGTAATTGTTAAGTATGGGGAAGTAGTAGTAGCCCCCATGTACTGCTGGTAGGAATAAAAAGTGGTAGGACCGCTACAGAAAAATAGAGTTGAAGAGGAGATATATACTATGACTTCTCCTTCTGGGTTCTTACCCCCAGTAGTCTTCTGCACTTGTGCCTCAGGTGACATATGTAAAAATGCTGAGTAAGTTCGAGCCCCACCCGAACAACTTAGTGAGACCCCGCCACAGAATAAAAAGAATTTTAAACTGGCAGGCATTGCAGCTTAGTGTGAAGACCCTAGCTCAGTGATGGCAAATCTTTTAGAAACGAGTACCCAAGCTGCAACCCAGAAATGACTGACTTATCACAAAGTGCCAACATTGCAATTAAACCTGAATACTGAGGTTTTAGTTTAAAAAAAGTAACTCATACATTAACATCTTTGGTTGCCAGGCATGGTGTGATACATCTGTAATCCCAGCACTCAGAAGGCTGAAGCAGGACAATTGCCACAAGTTTGAGGCCAACCTGGGCTACATAGTGAAATCAAGGCCAGTGTGAACTACATAGTGAGACCCTGTCTCAAAAATTAAAAAAATAAAAAAACAAGTGTTACAAGTTCACCACCACTGCCCTAGGTTCAATCCTTAGTACTACAAAAACAAAACAAAACAAAATGTGGTTTAAAAAGCAAGCAACAGGATACATACAGTCTGATTCCACTGCCATAAAAGAAACTATGCATATGGGGGGGGGGGTTGTTTTGTTTTTTGTGGTGCAACACTAGGGATGGAACTAGGGAGGGCCTCATCCATACTAGGCAAGAGCTCTACCTCTGAGCTATGCCCTCAGCCCTCACAATGTACTTTCATATATTTACATGTATGATAAAACTGTAAGAAGAAAAGGAATAATTAAAGGAAGAAGATAATTTCTTAGCTTAACTTCTGTTCAACTATCTACAGTTGAACAGACTACAGACTTGAAAATTATGGATATCTGAGGAACAATGCTTTCCCTTGCCAATCTGCAAAATAGGATTATAGGTACAGAATTTTGGCAATTCTTTGATTAAAACAGTACATAATACAAAGTACTATTTTAATACAAAGTGTAATATTCTTCTTTGTACATAATAGTACTTCAGTTTGTTTTTCGTATTTTTGTAATAGTCTTCATGACTGTTTTCTTCAGTTAGTGATGTCATATGAGTGATTCTGTTCTTAGAGCAGCCTAACTTCTCCTGATTGTTGGGAACACATGAATTTCTAAAGTTCTTAAAACATCCATCAAGTGGTTGTGGCGTCAGTGATATTAATTCTTGCTTATCCTGGAGGAAATCATCTTTAGAGTGTTAATAGAGTATCTAAAGGTATTATTAACTTGTACTTACTTTATTGAGAAGATCTGTAGAATTTTATTTCCGTAAAAAGTATCCAATACAATTTAAAGCATTTATAACCATTTGTTAACATCTTTTCATAGGATATCCATTGCATTTTTAAAGCATTTTTAACTGTTTATTAACATCTTTTCATAGGACATCTGTTGCACTCGTTAGTTTCTTTATGTCCTATTCAATTAGCCTTGATTTCTAAAGACAAGGAGTATGTCATTTTATTCAAGGTTTGAAGAAGATTGTAGAAATAACAAGTTGGAGATAAACTTTACCACTGTAACAAGGCTTTGTCAGTCTGCCAGGTTCTTACCTGAAAAATAGTATGATTGAACTAATCATCAGTATTTTTTATCCAATGGTAATTATTGTAGATGGATTTCGTTTATCTTGATATTTTATGGAGAAAACATAAACTGTGTCCTCTCCATCCCTGAAGAGAAAAGCAATGCTGTATTTGACATTATCATGTTAAAATTGTAGTTTTTTGGATTATTCGTCATTTGATTTTGGATTGTATTTTTATTTTTATTTCCAGTGCTAGGGATTGAACCCAAGGCCTCACACATGCTAGGCAAGCACTCCACCACTGAGCTATACTCCCAGCCACAAAATTGTTGTAGTTCTATTCTCAGTAAAATCAAATGAAGTAAAAAAAAAAAAAAAAAAAGAATTTGCTTAAAATATTCACCCTTATTAAGAAGCGACAATATTAGATCTTAGAAATAACCCATAGAAATAATGAATTATAAAAACACAAATCTCAGGTCATTTAAAGTGTTAAAAATTTTCTGGTAAGCAGGTTTTATTTTGAAGTACTATTTACAGAAATGTTCTCTAAGTAACTGTTATCTATGTATGAACTATATGTTAGAATATTTTTACTTTCTTATAGTAGATTTGCCTGAAATTTTAAATCATCCCCTTATTTCCAAGCCTGTTTCCTTTCTTACTGCAGCCTTTTGGAGTGAATCAGCCTGGACCTTACATTATGTATACAACTGTAGATGCAAACGGATATCTGAAAAATGGCTCAGGTAAGGCTTTTGCCGAGGGTGTTGGGGTCCCAGATGGGTCTTTAGGTTCTTATGTGCAACACACAAATAATTGGTGGCATGTGACAGTAAGGAGGAAAAGCAGTTTCACAAAGTGTAATTAGGCAGTGGTATGCTCAGAGGGAGCAGGCTCGCACACCCGGGAAAGGGAAACGGCACTAGCACTGTTGGGTTTAAGAATTTAAAATGTTGCTCCGGGTCTAGGGTGCCTCCCATTGGGTTTTTCAGAGTGTGATTGACAATGTGATTCACAGGGTGTTAAGTCGTGTCAGCTGTGTATCGCTATGTCCGTTCCCATAATTCACTCTGTTATAATCGAATGAATGAGATGCAGTTTATATGCCTGAACCTTCAGTGAGCTCCAGTTAAGAAAGATCACTGTGACAGTGGTTAGAGTGCCTGCCCAGCTAGCACAAGGCCATTAGTTTGGTCCCCGGCACCAAAAAAAAGAAAGAAAGTTTACTGTATTCATGCTGGAGAATGTGACACACTTGTGTCTTGGTTTGAGACTTCACAGTCTTCCAAGGCAGGGGCAGGGGTCTTTGTCTTTCTTTGCTTCTGGGTAGTAGACTTTAGTTCTAAGGTCAAGGGTGGTGCTGGGTGTTGACCAAGTTCAGTGAGTGGAGGAGAGTGACTCCGTCACCCTAATTGTACTATCTGTATTAAGGCCAGATGTAAATATTATGTCCATAATATACAGAAGCACTTTGATTCAAAGTAAACTGGCAATATACCTCTTAATAAAATTTTCACTTTTATTACACTTTGTCATTCTGTAGACCATATTAGCAGATTATAAAAGATATTTATGACAAAATATTAACATTTAACTCTTCATTTATCACTATTGTAATGGACCCTACTTATTTTCTCTGTTTTTCACTGAAGTAACAGAGTTGGGAGAAATTGCTTGATTTATCTTAATCAAAGAATAAAATGGTTAATTATTTAAAGTAAGCTCATTTTAAAAGAAAAAAATCAGGAATTCAATTAGTACTACAATCTAAAGTAATCCTGTTAATAATGTAAAATAATCCTGTTAATAATGTGGAATAGAAGCTGGAAAATACAGAGAAGATTTTTTTTATATGTAAAGAAAAAAAATCAAGTTTACATTTAAATAAATAATAAAGGGAAGTGCAATCAAGACATAAAGAAAATAAGACTGAACAAAGGATATCTGTATTCAGATAACTAAGATTAGCTCCAAATGACAGTAAATTCAACTATGATCATCTCAATTATCTAAATAAGTAAAGGAATCCTAATATATTATTGTGCTTCCCTGAGACTCCTAGAGATTTTTAGTCACTCCTGTGCTTTTTCAGGTTAGAATAAAAAAGGAAGAACTTATTTTATGGCCATTCTCATGTTATATACTGGCCTTACATAAATCAAATGTATCAGAATGAGCTTACTTTTTAGCTAATTATACACATTTGAGAGTCGGTCATGTTGATGTTTTAGTACAGAAACATTCCATAAAAAAACTATTATAAAAGTTCAAGGAAAGATTGACAAACACAATTATAGTCAAATAATTTAGTATGTGATTATCAGTTTAATTCATGTACATATTATACTTAGCCCAAAAAAGGACTGTGAGATCAGCTAGTTTTATCTTAACTATTTTAAACTTTCAGGATGCAGAGGATCTCACTGCTAAGTGAGATTTTCTACAATACAGAAAAACAAGACAGAGCTAATAAAGTCAGCCAGTATACCCAAAAATTAAAAACTTGACTCACTGATAAATTATCACTGGACCTCCTATGTAAAAAACTAGCAATTTAAATCTAGCTGCATTTCAAAAAGATACTTACCAAGTGTATGATTATGTCAGGACTGAACCAGCGGTTACAACAGAATAATCTCTGAATGTTATAGCAGTAGATCAGTTTTCTAAAGGCCTACCTTCCTTCTTCATATAATGGTACACTGTATACATTTTTCCATCTCTATTCCTATGATGGTCCTACTTTCTTTTAGGTCTGTCTCACCAGTCCTGTTTTTTTTTTTCAATCATGATAAAGCAGTGTAACAGTAAACATCTGTTTTTATATGTATATATTTTTGTGCAGTTAAATAAAAAAATCTGGAAGAATATATGCGAAATCAGTTTTTATCATGGGAACCAAGATTTTAAGAGTTACTTCCTGTTTTATACATTTCTGTAATGATTGACTATTTTTTCAGCCTTCTTTTATTTAATTTTTTTAAAAGATAAAGTTTCCAACAAATCAAAGTCTGTCAGAGATATTACTTGCAGGCCAGCATGGCAGTAGCTGGGCATGGTAGCATGTGCGTATAGCCTTAGCCACTCCAGAGATTGAGTCAGGAGGATCACCAGTTCAAGGTAAACCTGGACAACATGGTGAGACCTCCATCTCAACACAACAGAAAACAAATTATTCATGAAACCTGACAGAAAATATATTTTAATCCTGTGATCATTGATTCATTCACAAAAATTTACAAAACCTCTTCTATAAACTAGGCATTGGCACTACATAGGTTATCTTAATAGATAATACAAACCCATTCAATAATATTAGCTAACCATTATTATACTTACTTCAAATGGAGGACTATTTAGTTAGCATCATTTCTTTAAATCTACCCCAAAGCAATAATGGAATATCGAGTTTCTTCATACTAACTTGAATATTTACCCATTAGATTGGGATAGAAATTGAGAAGGAATTTATAAGTATAAAAGCATGGGAGAAAGTAAAAAGTAAAGAAAGATAAATGCAATCAAGTTCATAAATCAAATGAGTATGTAAACTTTCATAGCAGGCATCATAAAAATTAAAGGTACTACCAAACTGGGGAAAAAAAATCTAAATGTCCAAAAATAGAGAAGTAATAAATTATGCCTCTTTATAATATTCTTCAGTCTATAAAATATTTTATGATGATTTTGATGAAATTAGCAAATATTTGGAAAGGAGACATTTGCATGTATAGTCTACATTGTATGGGTTGATATTAAATGTGTCTATTTTAAGAAAAAAATATGTAAGCAAAAGACATAGTAAAAAATGTTACCCTGCTTATCTGTTGGTTGTGAGATTCTCACTATAAGTTTTTTCCATTTCAGTTTACTGACTAAGAAAAATTTTTAATTTAAGAAAAAAGTTTTACCAAGAGATGGGCATGGGGGTGAAGAATTAAGATGTGTTACGTACATGTACCAATTACCCATGATAAAAGTAATCATTATGTACTGCGAACATATACTAATGAAAAAATTTTGAGGATGAAAAGGAAAAGTTTTGAAACATATTTCAGATAATATGTTGTGTTGCATGCACAGAGCAGTGTGACTTACTTTTATCTGTTTAGGTATTACCAGACTTTAAGGTCCTAAGTATTCAGAACCTCGGGAGATAGAGATAGAAGCATAGTGGTGCAGAACTATAATCCCAGCACTCTGGGAGGCTGAGGCAGAAGAATCACAAGTTAGCCGAGCCTGGCAACATAGCAAGACTTTGTTTCAGAATTTTAAAAATGGTCTGGGTGTGTAGTTCAGTGCAAAAGCCTGGCTTCAACCCCCGGATATTACCAAAAAAAAAAAAAAAAAGAGAGAAACACTTTGCTAAACCATACCACTCATCCCATCCTGCCCCAGCAGTTGAGACTTTTCCTCTATAGGAAGAAAATTACCACATTTATGTATTTTGAAAACTGCATGCCTGGTCTATTCAGAGTACCTGAAGATGACTACCCATTAGTGGATCATGAAGTTAACTTAGTAACTTAGAAGATATTTTATTTAATAGAATAAAAGAACACTAGAAAATACCGTAATATGGTACAGAAAAGTTAGGTATTGTTTTATAATTTTTTAATTTTAGTAGGGAGTATGTGTGTATGTGTTCTTATTTGGTGGTAACATAAAATGTAGTTTTTATTGTAGGGTATAATCAAAAATACTTGAAAGCCACTACCAGAGAAAGATAATAACCCACATAAATGTTTTTTATTAAAGGATTAGCCTAGTTTTCCTTTTGTTTATACGTGGGTAGATCTTACCATTCTTATGTAATACTCTATGATCTTTCTCCATTTCCTATCAAAGCCTGAAGAGCCAAATGCTACTAGAGTTTTATTACGGAGGAGTCACTAGTTTTCTAAATAAGCAGTAGGTCTGTGACAGATCAAAAAACATAAAATTAAATTACATTCATTATGAGCATTTTAGGAGCTAAATTCTCTTGTTTTGAATGTAGTACTTTGGTTACTCCTCTTTCAAACTAGCCAAAGATTTGCAAAGGAGACCCAAATGCTCTAAGCAGTATTTGACAAGAACTTAGTAGATTGGAGCACACTGGCAAAATTTGACAGAGTAGTAAGTTGTTGATCATTTATTAATAATAACATTGTTAGACTAAGAATTGTTTCTTTGCCTGTCCCTTAAATTATTCAATTCTGCTACTTAAATCTAAAGAAAAATTACTTCCCCTTTTCCTTTGAGGTTACTATTTAAGTATCTGAGAAAAACCTAAGTAACTCTTTACCTTCTGTGCGCTCTTAGTCCACTCAAGAAATGGTGTTAGGGGCTGGGGATTTAGTTCAGTGGTTAGAGTGCTTGCCTAGCAAGCGCAAGTCTTTGAATTCAATCCCAGAACCAAAAAAAGTGGGGGGGCTGTTAAGCAATCACACACATCTGTAAGTTTTTTGGTTTTTGGTTTTATTTTTTTCCCTATACCAACTACTTTTCCAACACTACATACCCTTGTCTTAGTCACTTTCTGCCTCACTGGACAAATAACTGCCAAGACAACTAGGCACTGAATGGTCACATGGAGAGGGAAACTCACCATCCTGGAGAGATGGAAAACCTAACTGTCCAAGAGTCCTGGGCTGGCAGCCATAGGCCAGGGATCAGCAAAGGAGACAGATTAGCCCTGGACAAGCTGTCGCTGCCAGCTGCAGTGTTCATAAGAAGAGAGGGTGCCTCCAGCCAGGGCTGTCAGTTGTAAGTAAGAAGTAAGGCTTTCTGCAAGGGGCTAAAAAGAACTCCAGATTTGTACCCCAACCAGCTATGAAGGTTGCATCACAGTCTGGAGGGTTTTGGGTCCCTACACTGTTTTTGTTTTAATGAAATCATCTGGGCTGTAATGATGCCACCTCAAAAGACTAATAATCTGCCCTAGTTTTTTGTAGGAACACCAGATGTTTGGTAGCTGTTTCTGAGGGGAGGGCAGGAGAGAAAGGATAAGCAAATGCCTAATCCAACAGTAGCTTTCTATGCAAGGCACAGGAACTTTATCCATGGAGAAGAGATACAAGGCCATCCTAGGAAAAAAAACAAACAGAGAGCACAAATCTCATCTATCTCCTAAATGTAATCATGGTTAAGTGGAGAAAAAAGGGAAAACAACGTTAAAACACTCTCCAATTCCTTATCTCCTATCAGTCTGTTTACTGAATTTAAAGTCCAGAGTGATCTCAGTGGGACCTCCAGATATGAAAGCTCATTTTATAATGAACCTGAGTTTTTTTGTCTCACAGAGTTGAAGAATAAAATCACAGGCAAAAGGAGGAAATTAGGAGAGTGCTTATTGGGAAGAAGAAAAAAGCCTGTGGCCCCTCTAAGAGGGGATTTTGAATAGAATGTTGTTTTGGCCATTTACAGCTAAGCAGAGTACTGAGACTCATTTTAAACAGGTAGTTGTGTGGGTTTAGTGTTTAAAGGTAATTAGTTATTTAGCTGGTTTACACGAAACTGAGTTTAAAGGAAACTGGTTCCTCTGTATTTTTGTTTTTCCCAGTCCAGCCCAGAGGTTAGGGGGGAGTTGTCAGCCGATTTAGCATACCTTCTTCCTTTATCCCCCTTTTAGGTTAACCTTTATCCTTTATTTTTGTGGTTTTTTTTTTTTTTTATCTTTTTAAGCCTTACTAGCTGATTAAATTAGCTCTTAACCTGGTGGGCTAGTTTCTTTTATCTAGGCTGATGCTATTTTAGGGTGATCCCAGTAACACTTTTATAGGTAAATATATGTATATGTAATTTTATATATGTATATATATCTTTGTTTATATGTATATGTATAAATGTGGTATGACCAAAAAATACAGTGACTGTTTAAAAGTGTATTATAGTAAGAGGCACGTTGCCATTAATCTCCTTCAAAATACTCCTCCTCACCTCGGAGGCACTTATCCCACTGTTCTTGACAATGTGCCTTTTACTGTAATAAAGCTTTTTTATTTAAACATTCCCTGTATATTTCAGTCACTGCGTGCGTGCGTGCGTGCGTACGTGCGTGTGTGTGTGTGTACTTCTTTTTTATTGTGCTGAGGATGGAACCCAGGGGCCCACACATGCTCAGAAGGAACTCTGCCCTCAGCTAAGCCCCCTGCCCCATATATTTATTATACATTACAGTATGACACATGCTTCAAATATGTTGGAGCAGCAGAGAGACATCTGAATTACAATGTAACAAAATTCATACTTAGGGTTAATTATGAAAATTATTCAGTGTAACACATCAGCAATTGTCTTTCTCTAATTTTGATCTTTTAGATTTCTCTATTTCAACCAATAATTATCAATTCTGCCTCTATCAAAAACCGTTTCATGCCCCCTTCTCCCAGACACAGCCAAGGTATTGTATTGTTAGCAGCTGTTCGGGTTCTGATGCTTGCCACTCCCCCAAAACAAGGGAAGTTCATTCCAGAAAGAATGGCTATTATCAAGAATGAACCAATAACAAATGCTGGTGAGGCTGTGGGGAAATAAGAACCCTGCTTCATTGCTGGTGGGAGTGTAAACTGTTACAACCACTATGGAAATCAGTATGGCGATTCCTCGAGAAACTAAAACTAGAGGTTCCATTTGACCCAGATATTCCCCTTCTTGATATTGTCCCAAAAGAGTTAAAAGCATCATATCACAGTGATAGATGCACACCCATGTTTATAGCAGCACAGTTTGTAATAGCTAAATCTGGAAATAGACCAGTACCCATCAAAAGATGAATGGATAAAGAAAATGTGGTTTTCATATACAATGGCATACTACTCTGCCATAAAAAAGGATAAACTTGAGACATGTTTAGGTAAATGGATGCACCTTGAGAATGTGATTTTAAGTGTAATAAATCAGACACACATGTTTAAATTTCACATTGTTTCTCTTGTGTGAGAAATCCAAAGGTTAAATAAGGACAAAAGTGGAAGATAGATACTGGGAATTAGGAAGAAAATGTTCAAATGGAAAGGGGAACAGGGAGGGGGAAGGGGTAAGTGACTAGGGATGAAAATAATTTTTCGAAATGGGTTGGGGAGTTAGCTCAAGTGGTAAAGCACTTGCCCAGCAATCACAAGGCCCTGAGTTCCATCCCCAGCACCCTTTTATGGATGGAGAAAGGAAGAAGGAAAGAGAGGGGAGTAGGAAAAATAGAATTAAGACTATAATATATACAGGTACCAATTCTCTGTGGTGAATGTCATCATAGTGTATGTCAAACATGCACAAGTAAAATTAATTATAAAAAAGAAAAAGCTACCAGTGAGGGATGGAGTAGCGTCATATCACTACAAATCACCATCTCACTCGTGTTTAAGTGTGCATGGACTTTTTATAGTAACGAAGAGAAAGGAGAAGAAATAAAATGAGACAGAAGACAACTCAAAGCTACTTTTGACCCCTGTCCCTTTTCAGCTTCTTTCTTTCAGGCTCTTTTCCTATAATTGGACTCTGACCTCCTGGGTCCAGCATTGAAATAATCTGTCCACTTATCTGGTTAGAGCAAAAGAGGAAAAGGGTGGAGATTGAAGCCTTTGGCATGAGGAAGTTTGGAGAAGAAACTGTCCCTAAAAGAAAAAGACTTTAACTCTTAAGCATCAATTTTGCCCTGTCAGTTACACTACCACCAAGCTACTTGCCCAGCCTTTTTATTTTTTGAGACTGTCTCTTCTTAACTTCCCCAGGCTAATCTCAAACTTGTGATCCTCCTGCTTCAGCCTCCTAAGTAGCTGCAATTACAAGCCCGCACCAATGTGCCCAGCAAAAGCCATTTGATTTTTTATTTTCATTTTCACATATTTTCTGAAGTCATCTTCCAAAAAGTACAGCCATATTCTACATAGTCCATAAAAGACAATTTTTAGCCTCAGATAAATTTTATTTTAACCATCTTTTAAATTATCGTAAATAAATAAATTACTGTACACACAGTTCAACTAAAAGTCTTAGCCTGAGCAATACATAATTATGAGGCATTTTTTGTATAAAAAAACATAACAAATATAACAAAAGAAAATGGAAAAAATTGTTAAACCCTCCTTGATTATCCATGACATTCTTTTCTTGTGAAAGACTGAATTTTTGTGAAAAGAATTGTCCTTTACCTTAATTTAACCTCATATCAACTAAATTGCTGAAAAAAAGAATAGCCAAATTGACAGAGGTAGAGATAGGTGTGTGGCTCAGTGATGGCTGATATTCTTGCACTGAAATGAAAGAAAAGGATTTGAAAAGATGTGGAATAGCTCCAAATAGCAACTGATATATCCTCTTGATGTAATTAGAAGAATGGATGACTGAAGGAATGAACAAATTAAAAATTGTAAAAACTGTAAGAAACTTTGCTGTTTATTCAGCTATTTAGCAATTAGAAATCCCCTCTGTAGACTCAAATATATCAGTTACATTCCAGAAAATCAAAAGAAAGAAACTGTAATGCCAACAAAAATACTTACTTCAAGCCTGAAAGTAGAAATCCCATACAACTCAGCTATTCCCCTACTAGGGATCTTCCCCAGAGAGCTAAAGACATAGTACAGTGATACCTGTATATCCATGTTCACAGCAGCACAATTCGTTATACCTGAATTCTGTAAACAACATGTATACCCATCAACAGATAACTGGATAAACAAAATGTGGTATCTATATGTAATGGAATACTATTCATCTATTAAAAAGGACAAATTAGAGTCATATGTAGGAAAATGGATAGACCTGGAAAATATTATATCTAGTGAAATAAACCAGACTCCCAAGCATGAATACCATATGGTGTCCCTCATTTGAGTGAGGCAAAATACAAATGAAAGAAAATGGTAAATAATGGATACAAAAAGACAAGGCGACAGATCTCACCCAATAAATAAGCAAAGGGTCTAAGGGAACCAGAAGAGGGCAGGGGGGTAGGGGAATGAGAATTTAGAGGAATAAAGATATCCTAAAAACAAGGACTTAGGGGCTGGGGATTTAGCTCAGTGATTAAAGTGTTTGCCTCACAGGCACAAGGCCCTGAGTTCAATCCCCACATCAAGAAAAAAAAAAAAAGGAAGAAAGAAAGAAAGAAAGAAAGAAAGAAAGAAAGAAAGAGAAACCAAGAACCTGATAACCCAAATTTAAAACAGTAACATGTACACTAGGTACTCTAGTCAACTTTATATAATTGAGACTTAATACTGCACCTTTGTGGTTGTTTATATTGCTCGTTGTTATAGGCAAAAAGCACAATGTATTGTGGTCTGTAAGTCTGTAATTCTGGATAAATTTTAATAAACATATTAAAAAATACTGATTTCATGAAATTATATCTAGAAGCTATTTTCTAATATAATATTTAGCATTATTATATATCTTAATGCTCCTTTAGCATTAAGATATATAGTTAGAACTGCCACATAACACTCTGGGAACAGGGAATGAGAAAAAGAATATAATTCATCTACTTTGTGATCTTTGCTTACAATGTGCTGTTTTCTACAAGATGTTATAAATAACTCAGCAAATCCTTTCTACTATGTGAATAAGTTTAAATTGATTAAAATAACATTCAGCAATACTAGTGATAAATATTCCTTCTCATTGCTTTAGTCTTATTTCAGGATTCAGCCATTCCAAATACCCATATTTCCCTCTAATATCAGTTGTGCACAAACCATAAAAAGCTACTGTATGCTACAATAAAGCTTGAAATTCACAAACATAATTATACAATACCTGTAACATAAAAGACACTCAGTACACACTGACCAAATACAAGAATAAAATAAAATTCTGTGTGTGTGTTTGTGTAGTACTGGGAACTGAACTCAGGGCCTTCACACTGAGCAACGTGCACAACCTTTTTTTTTTTTGTATTTTAAGACAGAGTCTCACTACAATGCTAAGTCTCATTGCCAGACTGGGTTTGAATTTGTGATTCTCCTGCCTCAGTTTTTCAGCATGCTAGCGTTACAGGTGTATAGCACCTTAAAATTCAATTCTTGAGCTGATTCTCTCTTACAGTGAAATATAATATTGCAATACAAGGAATCATTTCCTATAAGCTGAGCCTAAATTGATATAGAATAGTATGAAAAACTACAACTGGATTCTCATCCTCTCAGTTAATTTTACCACTTCTGTTGTAAAGTCTTTATTTATGGTATCAGGTACAGTCAAGTAAGTACATTTAAAGAAGAAATATACTGAATATGATCAATTATGTTATTTAGTGGCTTACTCATAGGCATTTGCTTTTTTAGGCTAGTTCAACCTTGAAACAAATCCTGAATTTTTATTCTCTAAAAAGTTGATATGTATTTTGTCTATTGTTAATCTTCACTTTTAGACCAGTTGAAAACAATAGACTGAGAGCCGTTGGGGGAAAAACAATCTGGGGTATTTTAAAGAAGAAATTCTTCCTAACAATCTTTGTTTCCCTTATTTTTAAACAATAGAACTGTATAAAGTAAAACGATGACTACAATCTAACAAAACACAAACCATCCTTATATGATGTTTCTGGTTTTTTGTGTTTTGCCCTAGGCTGTATGATTTCTGTACTTTGTTTTCTGTTTCATAATAATTTCAGAAACAGCATTTAAATAATGGTCACATTCCTTGGCTTCCTGAGGTGTTGTTTATCCTACTTTTTTTTAGTAGTTAAGTCATAGCAAAAGACTTATGTCCACCAGCCCAGTGATTTTACTGTCTTCTATATTTCTTCTTTATTTTTTTTTTAAATTTTTTTATTATTTTTTACCAAGAACATGTATTGGTACATTGCATACATAATGATCATAATCAACATGGTTATTTTGTACCTGTACATGATACATCTTGGTCACCAGCCCAGTGATTTTAACACATTGCTTATTGTTTGTTCTGAGAGATATTTATGACCTAGGCCTTTGGGACTACTTCCAAATAATAATAATAGCTGACACTGATTAGTAAGTGCCTGTAGCAACTATGTGTCAAGGACATCCCACAATGTTCTTATGCAGTGAGAGTAATTGTGGGATTCCGTCAGATACATAGAGATAAATACAGATTGCTTAAAGTTTGAAAGATAAAAATACATAAAAATTGTAAAATGAAAATTATTAATAGGGTAGTACCATAATCTTACATATACTGATGAATAGGGAAGAGGAAAAAAAATCCCGGTAGTAGGAAGCACAAGAACACCAGGGAATTCTAGCCCCGACCTGCCCAGCCACCATACTGGGCCCAAACCCAGGCCTCTCACACGGCCGGCAAGCACTCTGCCACTGATCTGCACCCAGCCTGGTGTTGGACTCTGGGTGTCTCTCTCTGTTGGCTTAATAGAGATAGATTTCTGTTTTCCTAATACATCCTAAAAGAAATTAATCTCAAACTATCCTTCTGATACTTCTAAAATTCAAGACCAAAGAAGTCACATTTTTAACCATTCAGTTAAAATTAAATTCTTGCATTTTAACTAAATAACCTGACCATATACACAACTAAAATATGTGAACAGACTACATTATTAAATGTACATCTTAACTGATTATCTTGCTTTAGTATTTTAAAACCTTTTCATATAAACAGAACTACTTTTAAAGTCATGTTAGCAATACATATACTGTTGGCTTTATTGAACAAAACAGAAATAACAGTTTATAATCACAGGTTAGAAAATGTAATAGTGGGCTGGGAATTTAGCTCAGCAGTTCAAGTGCTTGCCTAGGAAGCACAAGGCCCCAAGTTCAATCCCTGGCACCAAAAAAAAGAAAAGAAAATGTAATAGTAATTCATAAACTGAGTACTTAACCACAAAATGTTCCCTGCCAAATATGAGGCTATTGTTATCTTTTATATTAAACCTGATAATAAGGAGCATTTATTCTGTAATTAATATTTTATCATTTCTTTTAGTGATATCCAAATGACAGATGAGACAAGCTAGGTGTCATTAAGAGACAAATGATCTTTCAGCTAGGTAAATACCGTCTAGTAAACTCAAGTAGTAGGGGAAAGAAGACAATAGTGGTCTGAACAACTTCTTACCATTAAGACAGAGCTGGCCCGTGGCATTGGTAACTCGGTCTTCAGTTTCAGAGTTAGAAATCTAAACATTAGGAACAAAAACAATGTGGATAAAATTTAAAACCTCTTTTTAAAATGTCTGTCACTCCTTTGCAGATTGTGCTAATCATTATTTTTTAATTCTCCTAGCATTAATTCTTTTTATACTCAACCCTGAGAATAATTAGTTATTTGAAAGGCTGCTGTGCAGTTGTAAATATTCAGAAATGAAGTACAATAAGAAAGCACTGCCAGGCATGGTGGTGCACGCCTGTAATCCCAACACTTGGGAGGCTGAGGCAGGAGGATCACCATGAGTTCAAGGCCAGCCTAGACTACATAGCAAGAGAGAAGGAAGGGAGGGAGGGAGGAAGGAAGAAAGGAAAAGAAAGAGGAAAAGAAAAGAAAATCAAGCATGATGGCACATCCCTATAATCCCAGCGTTCTCAAGGCTCAGTCAGGAAGATTGCAAATTCAAGCCCGGCCTGAGCCTATTTCAAAATATTATTTTTAAAAAAAGGCCTGAAGTGGTAGCTTAGTGTAAAGGCCATGGGTTCAATTTCAAGTATCAAACGAGAGAGAGAGAGAGAGAGAGAGAGAGAGAGAGAGAGAGAGAGAGAAAGGTAGGAAAGAACAGGAGGAGGAGGGAAAGGAAAGAAGAGGAAGAGAGAGGAAAGGAAGAAAGAGGCAAAGGGAGAGAACAAACTTAGATACGGGTACTGCCTCAAGAATATTGGGAAAGGGAACAAAGGGAGGGGGAACTGAACAGAGAACAAGAGAAATAAGAAATGGAAGGAAAAAATGGAAACAAAGCTTTTGTAATTAGGGAGGGTAGAGGGGATGAGGGGAGGAGAATGGGAAAAAAAGAAGCAACAAGATATGTCATGTACAGGTACAAATCACCTGTGATGAATGTTATCACTATGTACATCTAAAATGTACCATTAAAATAAAATAAAATTTAAAAAAAAGAATATATCCCAAAATACATGAGCAAACTCAAAAACAACCGTGGGTTTTGAACACCCATCTCTTCAAAGGAGATACAAAAATGATCAGTAAACAAGAAAATACACTCAGCATCACTAATCATTAGGAAAATGCAAATCAAAGTCAAGTTAAGATTCCACCACACACTCAACAGTATGACTGCTAAAAAAATAATAACTGCCAGGCATGGTGGCACACACCTGTAATCCCAGCACTTGGGAGGCAGAGGCAGGAGGATTGCCCCAAGTTCGAGGCCAGCCTGGGCTACGTTGTGAGCTCAAGGCCAGCCTGTACTACATAGCGAGACCCTGTCTCAAAAACCCAAAAAGAAAAAAAATAAAAATAAAAAAGTAAAAAGTAATAATAACAAATATTGACAAGGATGAAGAAAAATAATTTTGCAGGCACTATGGAAAACAGCTTCTGCAAATATTCAGTAAATTCTGTAACTTAACTAAATGGGATATATCTGAACTATGATAGCTTCTAGTTTTGTCAACATTCATTTGTCTCTATTATAGCTCTTCTGTTTTTTTTTATTGTGTGATTGTTGTGCAAAGGAAGTATGCACTGACACATCACTTGTGCAGCACTGTATAAAGTCAAATGGGGTTTAATGAACATTAACAGGCAGAGAAATTGCAGAATGCCTGGGTCCTCATCCTCACCGTCCTGCCCTAAGACACACTTGAATCAGTTGGCACCATGGCAAGTGCTCCAGCAGAAGCAGCCCACCTTGGTGCTGTTACATTTCATGTGTACATTGGAATATCTCAAAGACATGAATGCGTCCTGAGGAAAAAATTGACCTTTGTAGAAAGGACAGTGTTCTGGAACTAAGCCTCAATTTTTAAGGAGTTCTACTGCTCTAATTCAGGCTTGCTGAGCCCGGTCAGGTCTTTGTTAAGCTATCACAAAAGTAGAAGAAAATAAGCCAAGGACAATCCGAATGTGACTCTTGTGTCTTCCCCCTTGAAACATAAGCTCCTCAATTTAAAATCTTATCCTAATTCCTGTCTGTCTGCAGTGCTATAAAATACCTGGCAAGTAACACTACTGTCTAGATAAGTAGATAGCATGGTGGGAAGGTGAGTGGGAGAGCAGTCAGCGGTGGGGGACCTTCCTAGGACACACAGGCCCCAGGTTCTGTCCCCACTCTCCCAAAAAAACAAACATCCACAGAAGACTGGAATCATAACAATATTCATGGATTTATGAATTTTTTATAATTGTGAGTATTATAATCTGTTAGGATTTCTCAGGTCAGCACTGTTGACAGTTTGGGCTGGATAAGTTTTTGTTGTGGGATTGCTCTGTTTACTATAAAATACTTAGCAGCCTTCCTGGCCTTTATCCATTAGAGACCAGTAGCACCCCCACCACAGTTGTGGCAACCAGAAACCTCTACAGATATTGTCAGTTATCTCTGAGGGCCAAAATCACCCTTGATTTAGAACCACTAGTATAGATACAGTTCTTATAGTTAATTAACTCAGATTCTTTGTTTTTGTTGTTCGCTTTTTTTGTTTTGTTTGTTTTGGGGGAACGAACCCAAGACCTTTGCACTGAGCTATGTTCCCTACCCTTTTTTAATATTATTTTTGAGACAGCATCTCACTTAGTCACTAAATTGCCCAGGCTGGGCTCAACTTGCTTTCCTCCTGCCTCAGCCTCCCAGAGTACTGGGATTACAGTCAAGCACCATGTATTTTTAAATAAAGATAAAAGAAAAGTAAATTGGGAGAAATGGTATTCTGCATAATCAGCCTGAGGGAGGATGAAAGGATTATTTTTATTAAACAGTTTTCTATGCTGTGACTACACATTCTAATAAAGTTACTAGCATCCAGCCTTGTGAAGAAATCTTGAGAGATTATCTAACTGCAGAAAGTAACCAGGATTAGACCAGCCAACGAGAGCTATAGAGCCATGCACTTTAACAGCATTCATCCTAGGAACATACACAAAGATTCAACAATGCCTCCAGTCAGCCTGTATGCAATCAGTTTTATTAATTTTCCACAAAATGGTGTTAAATATTTGATAACAATAGTTAACATTTACTATCCAAAATGCCAGCAGAATCTCTCCAGTTGGGTCCAAAGAACACATAATTACCGACCCTTCCCCCAGCCAACATGCTCTTCACCAGTTATCTTTCTTAGTAATAGATAGCTACCCTTCTGTTGCTCAAGCCAAAAACCCAACAACTGATTCTTTTTGAAATATAAGTCACGTACCATAAAATACACATGTACAATTCAGTGGTTTTTGGTATATTCACAGAGTTTTGCAAACATGACCACTGTCTACATCCAGAATACTGTCATCAGCCTCAAAAAAAAAAAAGACACCCAATACACATTAGCCCCGTTGTCCTCTCCCTCCAGCCCCTCACAGCCATAGCAACTTTGATCACTACGGAGCTGCCTCTTCTAGACACTACATATAAATGGGATCATGAAAGGCCAGAAATGGTGCTTTGTGTCTAGCTTTGTCACCAGTCTGTGATTTCTTTGATTTATTAAAGATAGAGATCAGACATGGCCAGAAGGAATTAGTAAAGCAAAAGAGTGTATTAGAATCACACAGGATATAGCAGCAGGCTGTCTCTCTTAGACAAGAAGCAAAGCAGGCTGCTCCGCAGGCAAAGCAGCTCAGGACTGAGTTGAAAACATACCACTTCACAGATGTAGCAGCCTATGGTTGGGCGCAGCGAGATTACATGCTTCTATAAAGGCAGACATGGAAAGAGTAGCAGTTACATAATGTACAGGCACGAGTGTGAAACGATCATGGAGCACATTGCAGTTTTGCACTTGGCCCTATTTTCTGCCTAGCGGTGAATGGTTCTCTCTTTAGGTATCCTTTTTAGCGTGTAAATGGAGATTTCTGGGACTCACACAGGCTAAAAGCCTTTCTGTTTTTGTCTCAAGCAAAGAATGGGGTAGGATATGGTGACACAATCAGTTTTGAAACCTTTCAGCTTTAAACTCAAATAATGGAATAGGTTGAGATTGTTGCTGGCACCAGTAGAGGACTTCCCGGCTGCCTTACTTGATCTGTAGTTAAACCTTGGTGAACACATCCCAAAATGTCATTGATCTTTTGAACACATAAGTCAAAGAATTCATGGAACTAGTGACAACATTGTATGAGTTTTCTTTCTCCATTTCTTGCCAGCACTGTTATTTTTAGTCTTTTGATAACTAGAGTGAGATGTCTTATTTTGGTTTTGATTTACATTTCCCTGATGATAAGTGATATTGAGAACTTTTTCCATATATTTGTTCGTCCTTTGATGTCTGCTTTTCAGAAATACCTATTCAGATCATTTTCTCATTATTTAAATATTTTAGTACTGTTGAGTTCCTTTTATATTCTAGATATTAATCCCCATAGAATGAATAGCTTGAAATATTCTCCCCCATTTTCTGTAGGTCATCTCTTTATTCTGTTGATTGTTCAATTTACTGTCAGAAACTTTTTAGTTTGATGTGATCTCATTTGTCAATTTTTTGTTGACTGTGCTTGTAGGGTCATGTCCAAAACAAATGTTTGCCTAGACCAGTGATGGTGAACCTTAGAGACTGAGTGCCCAAACTGCAACCCAAACCTACTTATTTATTACAAAAAGTACCGACACTGCAATTAAACCTGAATACCGACTGAGGTTTTAGTATGGAAAAAAACAACTCATACATTAGTATCTTTTGTCTTAGAAGAAAAACACAATAACAGAGCTTTCAGTGATACAGCTTTTTCTTAAAAAGTAAAAGTTTCCATTTGGTGTGCTTTTGCACAATTAATATGATCTTTGCTCTTTTATACAAGCCACTAATTTGTCAAGCTTTGGCTGGGTGACTTGGCTCACTTGAGCCCACTTGTAGCGCATGTGCCATAGAATCACCACCACTGGCCTAGACCAATGTCCTAAAGTGTTTCCCTCATGTTTTCTTTTAGTAGTTTCGTAGTTTCAAGTTTCACCTTTGATTTTTGTATATGATGAGATATACAAGGGTCATGTAAGTTAGCATTACTTCATTGTGGCAAAACACCTGAGATAATCAACTTAAAATGAAGAAAAGTTTATTTTTGGCTCACAGTTTCAGAGATTACAGTCCATGGTTAGTTGGTTGTACTGCTTTTGGGCCTGTGGAGAGACAGAACATTATGGCAAATGTAGAGGGGGTCTGTTCACATCATGTCACTTGGGAAGAAAAGAAACAAGACAGGAAGAGGCTGGACTCCCATGATCCCCTTCTAGGTATGCACTCAATGACCTCACTTCCTTCCACTAGCCCCCACCTCTTAAAGGTTCTATGACCTCACATGGCACCACAGGCAGGCTGACAACCAGACCTCCTACACACGGGCCAGTGGGGGACACTTCCGAAATACAACAGGGTCTAGCTTCATTATTCATATTGATACCCAGTTTTCTTTGTTTCATTTATTGAAGTGGCTGTCCTTTTTCCAATGTATGTTCTTGGCACCTTTGTCAAAAATCAGTTGGCTATATATGTGTGGATTAATTTCCAGGTTCTCTGTTCCTTTCTACTGGTTTGTGTGTCAGTTTTTAGGCCAATACCATGCTGTTATGATTATGGTAGCTTTGTAATGTGTTTTGGCAACAGGGATTATAATGCCTTTGGCTTTGTTTTTTGCTTTTTGTTTTATATGTTTGCTGCTTGCTGAGTACTGCTTTGACTTTTCAGGGTCTTTTATGGTTTTGCACACATTTTAGGGATTTATTTTCTAACTCTGGAAAAATGTCATTGATATTTTGAACAGGATTGCATTAAATCTATAGACTTCTCTGTACAGTAGACATTTTAACAATATTAATTCTTCCAGTCCATGAACATAAGATATCTTCCCTTTTTGTATGTGACCTCTTTGATTTCTTTAATCAACTTTTTAAATTTTTATTGTAGAGTCTTCTGTCTCCTTGGTTAAATTGGTTCCTAGAATTTTCATTTGTTTGTTTTGGAGTTTAGTAGCTATTATAAATGGAATTGCTTTCTTGATTTCTTCTTCAGGTGGTTCCTTATTGATACATAGCAACATTATTGATTTTGGGGGAGAGAAACCATTTTGGGGAGAGTGTCTATCTGCTGCTACTTCTGCTCCTCCTTCTTTTTCTTCCTTCTCCTTCTTTGTGTTGGAGATTGAACCCAGAGTCTTACCCATACACACATAGTAGGCAAGTGCTCTACCACTGAGATACATCCCCAACCCAGCTTTTATTTTATATACCAAGAGGGAATAGTTCGACTTTCTCCTTTCCAGTTTGAATATCTTCCTTTTCTTTTCACTTCCTTTATTGCTCTGGGTAGAACCTTCCATCCTGTGTTGAAAGAGAGTGATAAAAGTGGGCATCCTTTGCTGTGGGTTTTTCATACAAGCCCTTAAATTGCATTAATGTTCCTTCTATACTTGATTTGTTGAGAATTTTTAATCAAAAAAAGGTAATGAATTTTATCAAGTGCTTTTTCCGTAGCTATAGACATAATCAGAGGGGTTTTATTTGTTCTTTGTTCTCTTGGTATGTTATACCATGGTTATTGATTTGCATATGTTGAATAATCCTTGCCCGTTTGATCATGGTATATTATCTTTTTGAGGTGCTCCGGATTCAGTTTCCTAATAATTTGTTGAGAATTTCAGCATCAATGTTCAGCAGGGTTATTGGGCTGTAATTTTCTTTTTTCTGGTGTTTGTCTGGTTTTGGCATCAAAGCAATGCTGGTCTCACAGTAAGATTGGAAGAATTTCCTCCCTTTCAAAGATTTGGAATAGTTTAAGAAGAGTTGGTATATTAGTTACTTATCTAGAGTCAATGGTTTAAAAGACAGCAGATTTAATGCTGGACATTTATAAGTTACAACATTCACATAAAAGCCAAATGCAAGAAGAGTGCAGAACATCTGTCTCTGCACTGGAGACCCAAAAGATGCAATCAAGGACTGGGAGCCCACGGCAATGTCCCATGTACATCCGTGTCTGCACTAAAAGGCTGAAGAAATCTATACTGGAGCCGGGATATGATGCTTACAGCACAGATGAAGACCAGACCTTCCCTGCAGCAAACCGCAGCCATCTCTGAGGACAGCAAGGCCCCGAGTTCCTTCTGCTTCCAGAACAGCCGAGTCCCCTTCGGGAGAACCAGCCACAGCAGAGCTTCTCCTGGGAAACAGCCGGCTGCTGTCTTCTGCTGCCATTCTCCTTAGTGTCGTGTCAACAGTAATCTTCAGGTGGATCTTCTATGCCCAGAACCACAGCAACTCAGTCCAGCTGGGCATTCCTGCCCAAGTTGACCACAATAATATGTCCACCACAGTTGGTGTCATTTCTTCTTTTAAAAAAAGTTCAGTACATCACCTGCTCCTACAAGGCCAGCTCAGGGCTGCTGTACCCGCTGGAGCGGGGCTTCGTCTACGTCCACAAGCCGCCCATGCACATCCGCTTCGACGAGATCTCTTTTGTTAACTTTGCCCGAGGCACCACCACCACCCACTCCTTTAACTTCGAGATCGAGACCAAGCAGGGCACACAGTACACCTTCAGCAGCAACGAGAGGGAGGAGTACGGAAAGCTGTTCGATTTTGTCAACGCCAAAAAGCTCAACATCAAGAACCGAGGACTGAAAGAGGGAATGAACCCGAGCTACGACGAGTATGCCGACTCCGACGAAGACCAGCACGATGCCTACTTGGAACGGATGAAGGAGGAGGGCAAGATCTGGGAAGAGAACGCCAACGACAGCAGCGACAACTCGGGCGAGGAGACGGATGAGTCGTTCAACCCTGGGGAGGAAGAGGAAGACGTGGCCGAGGAGTTTGACAGCAACGCCTCAGCCAGCTCCTCCAGCAGTGAGGGCGACAGCAACCAGGAAGAGAAGAAGCGGAAACAGCTCAAGAGGGCCAAGATGGCCAAGGACCGCAAGGGCCGCAAGAAGCCTATGGAGGCCAAGAAGGGCAAAGACCCCAATGCCCCCAAGAGGCCGATGTCTGCATACATGCTGTGGCTCAATGCCAGCCGGGAGAAGATCAAGTCTGACCATCCTGGCATCAGCATCACGGACCTTTCCAAGAAGGCCAGCAAGATCTGGAAGGGGATGTCCAAGGAGAAGAAGGAGGAATGGGACCGCAAGGCCGAGGATGCCAGGAGGGAGTACGAAAAAGCCATGAAAGAGTATGAAGGAGGCCAGGGCGAGTCTTCCAAGAGGGACAAATCGAAGAAGAAGAAGAAGAAAGTCAAGGCAAAGCTTGATAAGAAATCCACGCCCTCTCAGGGTTCGTCGTCCAAGTCATCATCCAGGCAGCTAAGCGAGAGCTTTAAGAGCAAGGAATTTGTGTCGAGCGACGAGAGCTCTTCAGGAGAGAACAAAAGCAAGAAGAAGAGGCGGCGTAGTGAGGATTCTGAAGAGGAGGAACTGGCCAGTACCCCTCCCAGTTCGGAGGACTCGGCGTCGGGCTCTGATGAGTAGAGGAGGCAGAGGGCACCTGCTCTGTCCCACCTCCAGGCTCCCACTCATGTCTCGGTACCAGTTTCTCCTCCCATGACACGCGGCCCTCGGATTTGATGCCCTCTGAACACGCAGTGCTGGCAGCACGCATGTCGCAGGGCTGAGGGACGCTCCTTTGAGGGAGCGAGTGGACGGGAGGCCGGCAGCGCAGCACCCCAACCCCGGCCGCCTCCGCCTGTCCTGAGCGCACGGCTACCGCTTGTCCTGTCCCCGGCGCTGCAGCGGATCGGGCCAGGGCAGGCCCGTGGCTACTCTGGCCTGTTTCTACTTTTCTTTTGTATTTCCGGCCTGTGAAGTCGCGTTTAATAAAGGGGTCTGACTTTGGGGAAAAAAAAAAAAAAAAGTTCAGTACAATTAAGCAGTGAAGCCGGGGCTTTTTTTGAGGGGGAGATTTTTCATTGCTGTTTCCACTTCATTGCTCATTATTGGTGCTTTTAGATTTTCTGTTTTTCACAGGTCAGTCTTCTATAGGTTATATGTGTCCTGAAGCTGACCTGTTTCTTGTAGGTATGACGTGGTTAATCTTGATGGTCAACTTGATTGAATTGAGAAATGCCAAGGAAATTAATAGCCTGCTCTTCTGTGTGCACAGTTCTCGTGAAGAATGGTCAGTGTAGGGCTGGTGTAGTGGATGAATTGCACTGTCAAAGCAGAGGCAATGAATTACGAAGATGGTTCAATTAATTGATGTTAGCAACTTTGAAAATGCCTGTACAGCCAAAAGTCTCTTACCTTGTGGGCTTTGAAACTATACCATCTGTGGTTTTAAAGATTGAAATGTGGTTTGGGACCTATGCATACTAGTGGACAGCACTTAGTAGCTGTAGAAGAAAATGCAGAGTGAGAAGACGTACAGCTCTTATGAAGATGGAACCAAGTGCCTTTAACTATAAGATATATATATTTCTAATACATAAATTGTTACTCTGTTCCTGTTGGTTTTTAGCATAATGGCTAAAAGCTTGATGTTGGTTTAATGATAACATTTATACTGTCAATCAGGCCTATACTATAAAATGCATCAATCCTGTATCTGAAAAGTTACAAAACTGTTAAAATCTAATGTATATAATAATACAAGCAGAATGCAAATAAAAGGATGGAACTTCCAGTTTTGGGTCCAAATGTAAGGGGCAGAAAGTTGCCACTCTAACCTTACAATAAGTAAAAAGCTAAACAAAATGAAAAATGAGTAAATCTGATCTGTAAGAAAAGAGAGGTGATAGATCAAACTACTGCCCTCTGAGTTATATGAAGTGATAGGCAGATACAGAGGATCACAGCTCATCAGAGCGGAAATGCATATTCTAAAGCTGCTGGAAAGCAGTGCTGGAGTGGGAAGAGCTGAAATGTGATGGATGGATTCTGCGACACTCAGAACAGGATACCTCCTGTGGCCAGTGGGCAAGGGGTGTGGCTGAAGACGCTGCACAGAAGTTGCACATCTGAACCTATCCAGAATTAAAGCTAACATGCCATATGCAGTGGACCCCTGGGACATGTCTCTGCATGGCACCCTCCAGCAAAACAAACAGTTTCATAAAACTGTAAAAAGAACTGTTCCACTGGTGAGCAAACATCATCGTAGGGACAGAAGAAACATGAAATTTATTACTAAGAAACATGCTATAAACATTAAGGCTTCACTTTGAAACCTTAATTTCCAGTGTTCTTTGCATATTTTTGTTACATGTACATTATACTAATGAACCAGACCATTCATTGATGAGAATAGAGAGACAAGCAATACAAAGTCAGCTTCTTCACTAAAGGGCATAAGCAATTACTGTGGAGGTTTTTATAAAATTTAATTAACTGTTCTCAGAAAAGATTTTAATGCTAATAAGTATAAGATAACATACTGAGCGCTCCTATGGACTCAATGTCAGGGCCATTTATTTACTATCTTAGAACTTCACTCAGGCACAGGTCCTCAGTTCATCTAACCATACTGTTTGGCACCTTAGTCAGTGTGGTCTTAATCATCAGCAAACAATGAGAATGTTGTTTATGTACCAAGTTAAATTCCATAAGAATACTTTTCACTTTTTTTCCTTCTAGATTTAAGTACCACACAAAGTGGAAATTTTATCCTAAATGTAACATAATCTTCCTTTTCATGAAGTTGTGCTACATTTTGAAGATAGAGTTATTCTGAAAATGAGCCTCATTGTCAAATATACAGTACAGCTGTCATTTATTGTGTAAAGAATAAATGTTCTCCCTGGTGCAGTGGTCCTCAAACTTTATTGCTTTTAAAAATCTTGTTATTGATTGTTACTGATATTGATTGTAAGGACTTTAAGTCATAAGGAAAATGAACTGGGAATTTGGTAAATTGTCATATATCATAGCTATTTTCTCTCTAATACAGTACTGCATTTTTCTAATGTTTTTCATTTTGAATAGAAGAATGGTTGTCAAACTTTAACATACATCAAATCCCCTAGAGAGTTTAAACACATTTTGGGCCCACCACCAAAATTTTAACATAAAGGGTCTGCTGTGAGAGGACAGAATTTGCGTGTTTAACAGCTTTCTGGGGGTGATTCAGGAGTCCAAGGACTGTATTTTGAAAAATCATAGATACAGATTTTTTTTCTTTTTTTTCATTAGTACATGTCTGTGGTGCATGCATTTTACAGTCATCTTGGGCAGTGGATACCTGCGTGTATTACAGCTTGTTTTTTTTTTTAAATCTCCTTTCTTCCCCTCCCTTCCTCATCCTCTGATTCCCCTTCCCCCTTTTGATTCTTATGAATATTAAATGTAGTTCATGTTTATGGCATGTAACATTTACATTCATAGAAGTTATTAGGATCATGTACATGGCTTATCTTTAGTCCATTTATTTCTCCATCTCCCTGCACCCCTCACCCTTGGTCCCCTGGACCTCTTCCCATCTGCAAGACGTCATCCCTCATCTGTTTCTATCTTTCCTTTATTATTCTCTTCGTTTGTACTTTGCCTCACTCAAATGAGAGATACCATATGGTATTTAAACATGCATATCTGGTTTGTTTCACTCAACCTTCTATTTTCCAATTGCATTCATTTTTCTACAGGTATCTCAAATTTGTCCTTCTTTACACCTGAATAGTATTCCATTATATATAGATAACACATTTTCTTTATTCAGTTGTCTACTGATGGGTATACAGGCTGCTTCCAGGACTTAGCTAGTATGAATTGTACTGCTATAAACATGAGTATTATGTATTGCTATAGTACGATGTCATAAGCTCTTTGGGGAAGATGCTAGAAAAGAGGTGGCTGGGTCAAATGGAATTTCTTTTGTTTTGTTTTTTCTTTTTCTTTTTTTTTTTTTTTTTGAGACAAGGTCTTGCTGTGTAGTTCAGGCTGGCCTTGAACTCACTATGTAGCCCAGGCAGGCCTCAGACTCATGGTGATCCTCCTGCCTCACTCTCCAAAGTGCTGGGATTGCAGGTGTGTGCCACCATGCCCAGCTGAAATGGAATTTCTAATTTTATTTCTTTCAGAATTTTCCATACTGATTTCCATCATGGTTGTACTAGTTTGCATTCCTCCAAACAATGTAAGAGAGTTCCTTTTTCATCACAGCCATGCTAGCATTTATTATTGTTGATGATTGTCATTCTTTCTGAAGTAAGATGCAATCTTAGCATTGCTTTAATTTCCTTAATTTCTCTAGTGGCCATTTTTTCACAGATTTGTTGACCATTTGTACTTCCTCCTCTATGAAGTGTCTGTTTATTTCTCTTGCCCATTTCTTGGCTGGCTCTTTAATTTTAGGTGGTCTAATTTTTTTTTAGTTCTTTATATATTCTAGATATTAGTCTTCTGTCTGAGGAGTAGCTGGCAAAAGAATTTTCCCATTCTGTAAGTTGTCTCTTTACTAATTGATTGTTTTGCTGTATAGGAGCTTTTTAGTCTGATACAACCCCATCTGTTGACCCCTGCTGTTTTTCTTGTGCAATCAAGGTTCTACTTAGGAAACCCGTTCCTACACCTATGGCTTCAAGCGTTTTACCTTCCTTATAACTAAAATGATACCCAGTGTTTCAAGTGTAATATAATTTTTCTTTTTCCCTTAATAAAGCTTTACAGATATTTAAAAGCCACCGATCTAAATGGGTTGTAACTCATTCAGCTTCTCCATATCCCCTTAATGGAAAGTTTTTCTGTCAGGTGAAGTGACATTTAGGACTACACACTATGCACTCTGGGCAGCTGAGCCAGGAGGATCTGCAGTTTGAGCCTGCTCAACCTAGTGACTTAGCGAGACCCTGTCTCAAAATAAAAATAAAACAAAGGCTGAGGCTGTAGCTCGGTGGGAAGGCGCTGGGTTCAAATACTAGTACCACGAAAACAAGGGGCGGGGGGAGTACAAAATAGATATGTTGTTCCGCACCACTATTATCTTCACTTTTATTGCTTGTGTATCATTTTCCTGGTGTGAAGGCAGAGGGACAAGGGAAGGAAACATCATAGAATACTTCTGATTTTTAATCTCCATTGTGTAGAAATGTACAGATGAACAGTAAGGTGCGCCCCTGGCTGAATTTGCAATGCTGTTTATTTCATATCGGAAACATGAAAGCTCAAGGGCCTCATTTTAGCCTTCTGATGTGCTAGTACATTTGAAGACGAACATTTGCACTCAAGTCGCTCATTCCCAAACTACTTCAAGTAGACACACAGAAAAGATGAGTGTTTCATGGTTGATGGCTGAAGAATTTTACTGTTTTCTTTATAAGACTTGACTCATTTGACAAAACCAATATTTTAAATTTTCTTAAATGCCATCTCTAGGCTCTATAAGAAGAAATTATTTCCATAGAGTTTATTACGACTTCTTCTCACTCAAAATACAAAATCAGTGGGACAAATATCCAGAAGTAAAAAACCGAGAAAATTATTTTGTCCTGTGTTTTTTAAAAGTGGTTCTGCACTGTCATGGGTTTTACTTCTGGGGCCTACCAGATTCTCATGATGGAGATTTGAAAAAGATCCCCTCAGGTTTCTGGCAGAGGGTGAGAAAGTAACCATTTTGAAGTATGCCCAGAGCATTATCCATAACAAAAAGCCTGCCCTCCAGTGAACAGACCGTACTGGATTATGGCATTTACTTGACTCCAGTGTCTAGCCTGCCTTTCTCTCCCCGGGTGAAGTATGGGGGTAGAGCAAATGCTTGGAAACACTGAATCTCTCAGCCCAGGCTCACAAGCCTACTAAAAAATATTTGATCATGACGTTATGGGCTGTTTCCCCTCCACACCGTAACCATACTGCCATCTATCATGCCATCAGGACTTAGTACAATAGTACCATGGCAGTGGATTACAGCAGAATAAACCAGAAGTGCAAACTCTAAGTTTTTAATAAAGTCCAAGATAATGAGAGACAAAAAGAAGGACACTAAAGGAATTTGAAGGCCCTGGCACCTACAGCTACAGAATAACTGAACATAGCCCAACTCCTAGTCAGATTAACAAAACCTCACACCAAAGGCCTGTTTGTTCTACTCCCTTTAATCATATTCAGCACATCATATCAGGCTCTCAACTAAAAGTTACAAAACAATAAAATACACAGTCCAAACAAAGCAAGTATCAGAACCAAACTCACGTATGTCAGAATTATCATTTTTAAAACAACCGTGATTAATATGATAAATATATTTTATTAGAAAAAATGAACATTTAGGAACAGAGACATAGTGAAGACAGAGACATTCTAAGAAAGAATCAAAAAGAAATGCTAGAAATCAAAAGCACCATAACATGAATGAAGAAGGCCTTTGCTGGGCCCATCAGTAGACTGGACATGGCCAAGGGTCCATGTGATAGTGGTAATAGTGAACACAGATCAACGCTAATCCTCCAAACTAAAAGCAAAGACAAAAAAAAGTAGGACGAATAAAAAAGAACATCCAAACTCCGCTGGATGATTTCTAAGTGTGAAAAATATGTATAATCAGAGTATCTGAAGGAGAAATGAGAGCAAAAGAAGTATAGTAATGCCTTGGTTCATGAGTGCTTCTGTTTGCAAATAATTTGGTTCATAAGCTAAAGCATTTCGCAAAATTATGCTTCCATTCACAAACTCCACTCGCCATCTTCCACACAGAAACACAAACGCAGCCATCTTCCCCCAAATTGTAAAACAAATTAAGTTTGTAAACCAAGGTGGTACTGTATCTGAAGCAATTAATGGCTAAGAATTTTCCAAAACTAATGACATATATCAAACCACAGATCCAGGAAAACTCAGGAAAAAACCACACAGGGTAAATCCCAAAAAAACTACAGCTAGGCACATGATATTCTAACTGAAACAAAGCAAAGACAAAGAAAAGATGTTTTAAATAAAGCATAAGACAAAAAGCTATAGCAACACAAAACTATGCAAGCAAAGAAATTAAAGTGAAATATTTAAAGTGTTGAGGCATTAAAAAAAAAAAAAACCGAACTAGACTTCTGTGACCAGCAAAATTATCTTTTAAAAGTGAGGGAGAAAGAAAAATTTAAACAAAAACTGAGGGAACTCATCAGTAGCAGATCTGCCCCCTTAAAAATGTTACAAGACATTCTTCAGGGAGAAAGAACATTGCAGCAGGAACTTGGAGGCTGGGCCAACATATAACTAAAAGCTGGATGAACCTTTATTACCTTAAAACTTTAGGTGGAATCCCAGCTCAGCTTTGCGTGTGGGGAGATTAATCATTAAGCAATGTGTGTAATACAAGGCTTATTAGCTCTGAATTTACCTAGCTTCTCATCCCCCTTCTTCTAGACTGAGGAAAAGAGTAACTAATTTTGAGGATTTGCAGGGACATCCCATTACCAGCTTTTATAGTGTCAGTTCTAGACCCCTCAGAGTGATGCCTGAATGTCTCCAGTCATTGTCCGAATTGTGCAGAGCCTCTCAGACCACCCCATGATGAGATCATCTCTCCCCCGCCAGGTGGGAACAGTTACCCAGGACAGGAACCTTCCTCCCACTTTGGGAGCTGACTTGTCCCCTCAAACGATGATGGACCTCTCAGAACCTTGTAGAACTGGTCCTGAGGTGCGATCTGCCGGGCTGCAGAAGCACCTGTCCAACCCTTTGCACAAACCCCCCAACCCTTGCCTTCATTTCCCATTTGTTTAAAACCCCAAGATTTCTGTTAGCCCTTGCAAGACAGAGCTTGAACCTCTTGCTCCGTCCTCCTGGCAGGGCCATGCCAAAAACCCCCTTTGCTGCCCTTCACCACTGTTCATGTCCTTGACTGGCATGTGGGGATGAGTGACCAAGCCTGGTGTATTGGGAGCACTGCAGCCAGGGCTTTCACCCTGAAACTCCAGTAACAAAGTGATGGGGCAGATATTCATACCTGCCTAGCAAAGAAAGCGCATTGGTGAGGGAATATTTTACCTATTCTTGTTTGATCTGAAAAAGTAACAGTAATAACTGTAGTAAGTGATTATGTCATATGGATAAATAATATGAACAACAGCAATGCTGTAAGAGATGAGAAGGGGGAACTGGGAATGCACTTCTATTAAAATTGGCCCTTTTCCTGGAAATGACAAGAAAGAGTTTCCTTCCCAGCTGGGTATGGTGGGGCACACCTATGATCCCAGCACCCTAGGAGGCTGAGGCAGGAGGATCGCAAGTTCAAGCCTAGCCTGGGCAATTAGCAACTTAGAAAGACTGTCTCAAAATAAAAGAAAGGCTGGGAATGTAGCTCAGTGTAAAGTCCCTGGATTAAGTCTCTAGTCCCACATACACACAAACACACACACACATACACCTCCTTCCTACCACCTTTAGGTAATGACCCATTTCTGTGAAACATTAGAGGGCTACAAACTCAATATGCTGTCAAAGATTAATGACTTTCTAATATTTAAGAAAATTCGATCTCTATATGAGGTCACATAAAGGTCAGGGATAGTAATGAAAGGGAAGGAAACATAAGGACAATCTACAAAGTAAGTAGGAGCAAGCAATAAAAAAGGAAGCGAATAAATAGAAATTATTAAGCCTAATTGAAAACTGACAAGTGAAAAGCTCAAGGGCATTAGAATCATTTATGATATGCTGCACATTATCTGTGGGCAGGGGTGCACACAGACTGTAAATTCTAAGGGATAGTGGGCTACTCTCTGAAGATTTTTGTATGGTCTTGTTTTGCAATGCTAAGGGTCAAACCCAGAGCCTTCACATACTAAGCATCATTCTACCACTGAGATGAACCCCTAGTACCAAAGATTGTTTTGCTGGGGTTTTTTTGTTTTTTTTGTTTTTGTTTTTGTTTTTGTTTTTGTTTTTGTTTGGTGTTGGGGATCAAACTCAGGGCCTGTGCTTGCAAGGTAAGCACTCTAACCACTGAGCTAAATCCCCAGGCCAAAGATTTATTTTTTAATTATTGGTAGTCAAAAAGTCTTGAGCATCAACTACAAACTGTACTCCTAGATATATTAAAGAGAAGTATGAAATCTATTTATTATCCTCAAAAGTCTGCAGCTTAGAGAGGAAAAAAACAAGGAAAATAAATAACAAGATCAACCACTAATAAAAGATTTATCAGAAGACTCATAGCTTTCTAAAAGATGATTGATTGACTTCTAATAGAAAACACTTCTAGAAATTTGATGTCCTTCTTGACCTTATTTTCCTGGATAACTGAGCATGGAACTTTGCCAACTAGCATGAATATTCAAAAATATTAAGATGAGGTCACTGCCATCAAAAACTTTATGTATCAAGAGCTACAAATTTACATTTTAAAGTATCTTCTTTATAGGAATCATGAAGCAATAAGTGTCAATTTAATGGCAATAATAGTAAGTGCAATAGGAATTTGAAGAAGGAAGACACTACTGTGGACTGGAGTTATCAAATTATACTTTATAAAGAAAGGAGTAGGCTGGGGGTTTAGCTCAGTGGTTAGAGCTCTTGCCATGCAAGCACAAGGCCCTGAGTTCGATTCCCAGCACCAACCCCCCCCGCAAAAAAGAAGGAATTGATGTGTATGGAAAAGAAGAAAAGTAGATTTACCATTGGCAAAACCAGAATAGTGGGAATTATGACTTTATTAGAATAACAAAAATTAATTTTCACCAAAGAAAAATCTCATAATGGTTTTTAAGTTTATAGTACACACAAAAACTACATCCTTGACTTCTTTTCTTTTGTGCAATGTAGGTCAAACCCAGGACCTCACATTTGCTAAGTAAATATTGTACCGTTGAACTATGCCTCAGCCCCTGACTATCTTATTTTTATTTTCTTAATTTCATTGAGGTAAATCTCTCAGATATTACCCTTCAGTTTCATTTATTTGTTCTAGTACTTCTCCTTAACTTGGCAAATACCCTGAAATCATGTATTAATTGTTCCTTACAGAAAATATTTATTAGTTCTAAAGATAATTTAGAACATTTAAAGATAATTTATGCATTTACTAGCCATTATAGTAAATGTTACTTTATTATTTGCAGAGAGTTAATAAAAAGATTGATTCCTCTTGGTTTAAGATTTTACTCTCTGCCCCCAACTGAGGATCAAACCCAGGGGCTTTGCACTGCACCACACCCTTAGTCTCTTTTTGTGGCAGGGTCTAAGTCTCAGGCTGGGCTCAAACTTGCACTCCTCCTGCCTCAGCCTCCCAGAGTCCTGGGAACACAGGTGTGCACCGTCATGCCTGACTACATTTTACATATTGAAGAAATCAATAAACAATCTCAAATGGGCATAGTTGACAATTTATTGAATCATATATAAAAGAAAAGAATGGGGGAGGGGAGATGCACGAACTGAAAATCAACAGCTCTATTTAGATCAACATCCGAGAATGAAGACAAGGCCAACCCACTTCCCTCAAAACTAGGAAATAAAGCAAGAACAGAGAATCACAGTTCACTGGGAGCAGAGGCCACTGCTGGAACCAGCAAAGGGGTGGACAGCTTCCTCAGTAATGGACTTGCTCAGGCTAGCTCAAGGTCCTGTGCCCGTGGGGCCCGGTCCTGTGGCCCACATCCTCTAGGGAGCCTTGGCTCGAGGAACCAGCATGCCCTCTGGGTCACTGTCTAAGAAGCAGTCCCCTGTGCATCTGTATGTCTAGTAGGATGGAAGCGCACATTTTAAAGAATATTCCCAGAGTTACTACTGTATGCTTAACAAAAGCCTGCCCCAAACACAAATTATTTTACCAAAGCTTATCCACTAGGGTTTCACCAGAGTCTGATGGACTTAAGAGAAGTGAAACTTCCCAACTCCACCCCCACCCCCAGCCTTTCCAGCTCGTCTAAGAGGGTGGGTAGGGCTAGGAGAACAGGATAAGACCTCACTGTAGGACCATCAAGACCAACCCTACCCCTATTATCAGTCTTCCGACTACTAAAGGGAGTATAGAAAATCAAGGAGGGCTGGGGTGTAGCTCTGGTAGAGCGCTTGCCTATGATGCCCAAAAGGCCCTGGATCTGATCCCCCTTACCACAAAAGAAAGAAAAAAATGCACACTTATATTCCCAGCTATTCAAGAGGCTGAGGCAGAATGCCGGGTTCCAGTCTAGCTTGGGAAACTCAGCAAGACCCTATCTCAAAATAACAATAGAAAAGACTGGGTATGTAGTTCAGTCGTAGAATGCCCCTGTGTTCAATACCCAGTAATACAAAACACGCGCACGCACGCACACAAACACGTGCATGCACTTCCCTACCTGAGTTAAGCTTAGGCCACAAGCACTGTACCACTGAGCTGTACCCCCTGCCCTTTCTGGTCCTATTTAAAAAGGAATCTCTAAAGGAACCCAAAGACTACAGAGGCGATTAAAACAAGAATTAGAGGACATTTTAGCCTCTGACACACAGCCACAGCACCCAGCAACGGCAGCCTGACTCGCAGCTTAATGTAAAACCTCATACTGAAGATTGCTTTACTATCATTCCCTTTATTCCTTACATCATATGCAGGTTTCAGTGTAAAAAAAAAAAATGCAAAACATGCTAAAAGGCAAAAACAAAGAAACACAGTCTACACAGACAAAGCAAACATCAGAACCAGACTCAATTACAGCAGAGACTTTGGAATTGTAAGACTGAGAATTTAAAATAACTGTGATTAGTATGCTAAGGGCTATAATGGAGAAAAGCAATATGAGAAATCAGAAACAGTATAATAGAAATGAATGCTTTTGATAGGCTCGTCAGTAGCTTAGACATGAAGGAAAGAATCAGCAACCTTGAAATATGTCAATTGAAACTTCTCAAATTGAAAAGAGAAAAACATTTAAAAACACAGTTTTAGCTGGGCTCAGTGGTGTGTACCCATAGCCCTAGCTACTCAGAGAGCTGAGGGAAGGGGATGATGTGGGTCCAGGAGTCAGAGGCCATCCTGGATGTCATAGTGAGACCCAATCTAAAAAAAACCAAACAAAAGGAAAAAAGAGAAACAAAGACAGCTTCACCTTCAGAGGTAAAATGCTACACTAACACGCCCCAGGCCTACCTTAATTATTCTCCACTACGGGCTCTATCGGCCAAGGAGACAGCAGTAAATGTAAGACAAGTGGAGCCTTGATGGGCCCTGAACACCTCATGACCTGCCCGCCTAGTGTGCTGCCCTGAGACTGCGTGCAAAAAGCCCGCCAGTAACCTGCCAGTGCTGGTCCAGCTGCCAAGTGCAGCTGCCTGAGTGAGCACAGTCGAACTGCCCAGACAGCCGCCAATTCAGGAGAAATACGAAGGGTATAGTGTAAGCCATCACATTTTGGCTGTTTGTTAAATGTGAAAAAGAGTGTCTTCCACTTTCCTCAAGCCAAATGTGAAAGAATTTATAAAGCCCAAAGTGTCAACATTAATTAAAAGGGCAGTTCCGACTTGAGTGGTTAGAAAAGGGGAAGAAAGGTAAAGAAGCAGAAGGTAGGAACTTCAGAGTTTAAAAGAATGTGTTTACTGATACAACTTTAATCGTGCCCTCTAAAAGGTACGTATAAAAGAAGTGACTTTACAGAAGGAAAAATGAGACAGTATTTTTGTGTTCTGTGTTTATTGATAGCTAATAATTGCCTCCAGGTCTCTCCAAGTTGAGTAGCATGTAAAATCTCCCTAGTCTAATGAACTTTATTTTAGAAACATGTGTTTCAGTAAAAAGACCCTAACTCACAATTTGAGACTTAAAAAAAAAAAAAAAACTTTGATCTTTGCTTGGTAGTTACGCATTTTTATCCCTGTCTCAAAACTAAACAGTTTTACTCTTTTGCTTTTTTTGTTGCTGCTGAAAAAGGCCTGTTATAGCAGAATGACCATTGGTTTGCCTCAACAGAGGTATAGATCTCCTACATGGGAAATAAAGTGCACTAAGATATAAGCTGAGCTTCCCATTTAGTTCATTTATAAGACATTGTTCACCTTGGAAACCAGAGTTTTGTTTTGTTTTAATCAGAGAATGACAACTGAAACATAATTGCACATAACCTCAGAAAATTTTACCTCCCTAATGCAGCTCAAAAGCAACACTGACCATTAAATTGAAATGCCACCAGCAATAACACCTAATGCAATTTGGTTTTATGAGAGCTGTGGATTTCTTTTATTGTTTCCCCTAGCATTTTTTACATACATTGGGAATGGCTTTTTACAGTTCCTTCATTAGATGCTTATGTGCATTAAGCTATAGAAAAGCAGTTACCAAAATCAAACAACTCAGTTTCTCAAAAAATTAAATGTAAATTTAGCATAGGACTCCACTCCTAAGTATATTCCAAAGAGAAGTGAAAACATGTCCTCATAAAAACCTGGGCATGGATGTTTATAACAGCATTTGTAACAGCCAAAAAGTGAAAAGTAACCAAATTTCCATTGCCAATGAATGGATAAACCATATTATATCCGAGCAATGGAATAGTACTCAGCCCTGGACACATGAGATGTGCTACCATAAGAAGGAATCTTGTTAGATATTTCTAAGTAAAAGAAGCCAGGCACAAAAGACCACACATCATGCAGCTGAATTTCCATGAAAGGTCCAGAACAGGCACACCATAGACACTGGTCCGTGTAATGGGAAGTAACTGCAGTGGAGGTAGGTCTTCTTTTTTTTTAATGATGAAAATATCCTGGAGTTACTGGTGACAGTTGGACAATTGTGAATATACTAAAACCCTCTGAATTTTATACTTTAGACTAGGTTCTCAGGCATATAAATTTTCATTTAGCAAAAAAGAGGAGACCACATGCTAAATTATACATGGAAAGTAGGTTGACAGAGCATCTTAATCAGGACAACAAGCCTCTTAGCTTCTTTCAGAAAAGAAACTAGAAAAACTTCATTAAAAACTTAATTGTTACACTGTTTTTCAGTAACTAATATCAACTTGAAATTCGACCTAAGAAAACCAGAAAACATGAGGACTGATCATATAATACAAAAAATAGCTAACATTTATATAGTGCTTTACATTTTACAAAGTATTTTTACATACATTAAAAGTAATACTGTTGACACCCGGGGCACAGAGCCTGCCCGGAGGCTCCCCAGCCAGACTGCCAGCTGCAGGGACCTGCCTAGCTTCGGCGGGGCAGCCTGGGAAGAGCATGGACAGCCTTCTAATCGGCAGAATATGGTGGGGTGAGGTGAGAGCTTTGCGGGCCTTGCATGGCCACACCCCCACCCCCCACCCCAGGTGGCTACACCCGGGGCACAGAGCCTGCCTGCACACTGGCAGGGTCTGGATCTATCAACATATGTGCAAAAGTCTGGGATTCAACACGGGTAACACTGTCTGTCTTCTTCTATTCCCCCAGCACCCCCCCCCTTTTTTTTTGCTTGTTTGTATGTTTGTTTGTTTTCATCTTCTTTCTTCTCCCATTGTCCCTCTTTTAGCTTTTTTCTTTGTTACTTTCTTTGCCCTTCCCCTCTCTGAACCCACCATTACCAAGTAGAGCCAACCATGACCTTGTCATTGAAGATAACCCTGGAGGCCTAAAGGTCATAAGAGCCAAGAAATACTTATACCCAGAAGAAGCCACAAAAACAGACATTCCTGAGGAGGACACTATTACCTATCTTTTTGTAACCTCATACAAAGAAAATATCAAACCAACTCAGAGAACAAGCTAAGAGGGGTAAAGTACATATGTATACAAAGAAAATGACCAGACATAGAAACAAAACACAACCCCAGACCCCCAGCCCACCCAGAATAAATACAAAGGACAATGACATCGAGGATGTCAGAAGACACCCAATCAAACTCTCCGAGATGATAGCAACAGAAGTTCAAAAACAGATAGGTGCAGCAATAGAGAACATCAGGCTAGCGGTAATAGACCATGTCAGGAAAGAGGTGACCAACATAATAAAAGATTTGCTTAGTGAGTTCAGGGTAGACACAGATAAAAAAACAGAGGAACTAAGAAAAACAATCAAAAATTTGAATATACAACTTAGCAAAGAAATGGAGCCCATGAAACAGATCCAAACAGATATCCAAGAAATTAAAAACTCGCTGGAAAGTATACGAAGCCGAATGAACGAGAGTGAAGATAGAATCTCAGAACTAGAAGACAGGTCAGCAAT
>PVJO010015033.1:0-46352 GCA_004026905.1 Hystrix cristata
CTCCACTATCAATTTTAACAGCAATAATAAGAATCGTGCTAATATTTGTTAAGTACCTATCATATAGCAGGCTAAGCTTTCTGCCTTCATTACTCTAACAGCCTTCCATAATGGGTATTATCCCTGTGTTACAATGAAAGAAATTCAGGTTCGGAGAGGCTAAGTGAATTACTTGAGCTCACATAGCCCTGTCTCGTTCAAGGTCACATCCATCTGACTCCTAAGACAATATTATTGCACTGGGTTGAGCTGTCCCCATTGCAGTGTCCGGAAGGAATCTGACCTGCTGCTGCCATGTGACTTTGCCCATTATGCTAAGCCTATGAGCAAAGTCTTTGTTAGCATCTCAGAAGGTAGATCTGTGACTACAACCCACATCCAGACAGTTACAGAGTGACATGGATTGCCTGTAACACAAGAGAAAGATTATTTACTGAGTCAGCCTCAGAGCTGCGAGGGACTCAGGGACCATCAGTACCTGTATTTTTCCAGGTGAAGACACTGAACCTAGAAAAGAAAGCCGCTTGTCCAAGTTCTCACAGGGGTGGAGCTTTAATCTAGGTCTCTTTATCTATCAGGTCATCTTTCTACACCATTGATACTGCTGCCCCTGCTTCTGCCCGCCTCAGAAATTTTAATTATGTGTGTATGTGTGTGTGTGTGTGTGTGTGTGTGTGTGTGTGTGTGTGTGTGCATGTGTGTGTGCATTGCAGAAAGAAAAAGACTATGAGAGTGGGGCATGCAGTTAGGGAAAAAAGGCTGAAAGACTAGAATCTTTGCATCTTTTAATGCTAGATATAGCATTTCAAGTGACAGGACAAGAAAAGCAACACTGTCTTCCTGATGGCTTCCCATGATGGGTGGAAGCAGAGGCAAACCTGCCAGTGCTTTTCTGAGGCTTTCTGCCACTGCCTTGCCAACCTTAGAGTGAGAAAACCAGTTAATGAACGCCCTGGTGCTTTGGAGGTAGCAAAGACAAAGTGATCGCGTCACGGTGAGCTGGAGCTGGGGCTGCCACTTTATGTCCTTTCCCATGGGAAATCGGAGCGTCACCAGCTTTGAGGAGCCTCTGTGATCTCCGTGGCTGCCTCTTTGCACCCTCTCTCCCAGATGCATTTAGAATCTAATGATTCTTCTCCTGGCATGAATTGAGGCGATCCACTCCTCACACCCCCAGTCCAATCAGCAAGGATTCGTCAGTGTGCAACCCGGAAAGGGTAGGCAGTAAGTGTATATGAGAAAAGAAGACACCGGGGCGCCCTCAATTCTAATCCTCCAATATAATAAATAACGTGTGAGATGGGGCTGAGGGTGGGCAGGGAAAAGACGCATCATTCACTTTCCTGGAGGTCACACTGCCCTTCTCTTCTCTTTTCAGAGAAAAGCTTTTTTTTTTTTTATACATACACGCCACACTCACTCACGCGTGCACACTCCTTGCAAGAAGCCAACAAAGCATTTTGGTCACCTATAGGCCACTCGGCTTCTTCAGAGTTGAATAAGATTAAAAAAGGCCGACATCTCCAATATTCCTCAGCAATTGTGCACGCACTTGCATACACAAGTGAAAAGGGGGCTTGAGGATGTATTAAAAAACATGTGTGTATATGATGGATGGAGAGAGAGAGTGCACAAGAATATGATACAGACTCATACCTCACTGTATTTTGGGAGTCTTTTTGTTTCAGGCCCGTAGTTGTGGTGCATGGGCAGGGTTCTGGAATTTCAGAACACAAAGTAGCAGTTTTAAATAATGAGAGAAGATTCCACATGGAACACTCATCTGTCTGTGGCAGCCTGTGACTGAATGAGAGAAAAGTGCCCTAGAAGCTATTCATTACGAATTCACTGGAAGCTCTCAAACGAGGCTGGCAGAAGCTGAAATTGAAGTGGTCTCTGACCTAATTTTCTTCTGCATGAAACATCTGCATCAAGGCTCTCTTTGATGTATTCCACTTGGCTCTGTCTACGGGATTGTATCACATGGCCTCGGTGTTGCCTCCTTATTGAAAGACATTTCCAGCCTGTGCAAGGTAATGTGATGTTACTGTTACCCAAGCTAATCACTCAGTGTGCTCCTAAAATAGAAACAATAGCAGTTCAGAGACAATATTGTCTGCTGGCTGTTCCTGCAGCCTGGGCTCCTGGTTTTCCAACTTAGATCTGTGGCATTCGCTTCATGTAATTCCAAAACAAAGAAGAGAGAAGACAGGCGAAGCCACGCAAGATAATGTTGGAGGACCAGCGGTGTTGTCTGTGAAAAGCTCCATCTTATTTGGTCCTTTGGATCGTTGGCTGGGATTTGGGCTCCGTTTACAACCACGGGGAGCATTCCTGAAAGATCTCTGTGCTGTAAGAAAGGAAGGATCTCTTGATTTAGGTGTTGGATTTATTCTAAATTCTGATTGACACCCTCAGGAAGGAGGGAGGGAGGGAGAGAGGGAACAAGAAAGGGGGGACAGAGACAAAGAGACAGGGAGAGACACAGAGACACAGAGACAGCGAATGGTGAGCATTTTGTGATTCTCAGTGATCTATGAGCTACTTTTAAAAATTCTCTTTCCTCTCTTAAGCTCTCCCAACCTAGGTAGAATGCAGGAGTGAATTTTAAAAAGCAATAATAATAATCTTTTTAAAGCAACCGTAATGAGGTGCCTTCTTTATGCTGCCAGAATAGCTCTTGCCTTCTCCGTAGAGGCTTGCTGCCCTGTCTTGCTAATGGTGCGCTGCTGTTCCCCACCATCATAGCATTATGTGAGTAACGGTGGTGTCTTTTGTGTCCCACCCCCTGAAGAAGAAACCTTTGAAATTCTAAATGACTGTGCTGCAGGTTTTAATGTCTGCTTCTGAGAAAGCATTGAGAAATGCACTCACTGTGCGAGATGCAGTATGCCTTTGAAAAGCCTTCCTCCTGGCTCCTCTGTCCCACGAATTTAGATGAATGTATCCTCTCAAGGATGCCCTTAAATTCTCTTTGTGCCAGGAAAGAATTGCAGATGTGTTAACAGTCCCTTTCTGCCCAGATAGTGATACCCTTATGGACAAATATGTAGCCACTCCCTTCCCCCTGGTGCCTCCTAACCCAACAAAGCAATCGGGCATGAGATATTTGGGGGCCAGTAGAATCTCAGAGGTCAGGTGAGCAGTTGGTTCTCTGACAGGAAGACTCAGGCATATGGGATCATGATAGTCCACTTATTGTGAACCTTCACAAAGACATAGAGAAAGTATTAGTGTTGGGGCTACACGGCAGGCATCCTGACTCACCTTCTGGAATCAAGCTGTTTATCCTCTCTCCTCCAGAAAGTCCTCCCTCATCATCTGCTCAGTCCTGGGCCCTTGCAGGGATGCAGCATGCAAAAACAACTGTGTTCCCTCCATCAGAGCACTTAGAATTTCATACCATCTATCTTATCAGGCTTGGTATCTTGGATGCAAAGACAGCATCTATCTTTGGAGTCACAGTGTCCTCCACAGATAAGCTAACAAATGAATCCCAAGTTTCTCAAGATTTACCTGGCTTTAGTATGGAAAGTCTGGAGTCCTGGGAACGCCCTCATTTCTAGGTAAGCTATTGAGTACAAAGTAAGTGCTCAATAAATGTTTTAAGTGAATAAAAAAGAAAAATCTGACATCACCATCCTCCTATAAACAGTAAACTCTGGTTTTGAGGAACTTTCATTACCTGATTGTCTCTCTAGCCAGAAGATAAAAATCTCAACAGAGTCTCAACCTCCCAGCTGTCGTGCCTACTGAAACAGGCACAGACCTGCCAAATCCCACAGTCACAGAATAGTCGTGGGCTCAAGAGAGAAATGGACAGTGTTGGTGGCAAAATGCTGCTCTGTGCTCTGATTTCCTCAAGAATATTGGAAACAAATAAGAGCTATCTTATCACAGAGGTATGACTTATAAGGCAGGGGAAAGAAGGTGGGGAAGGGAAGAAAAGACCAAGTGCCAAATTACTGTGATCAGCTCTCCTGGTGTGCTGAGGTCTGAATGGCCTACAAAAAAGGCACTGTGTGATCTGTCCCAGCTGCCCATTCGGACTTCACCCTCAATCGCTGTCTCCTTGTTTAGAGACTCCCCACTCCAGCCAGAGACAAGCACATAAGCCAGCTGCCTCGCGGCCCTTGTCCAGAGTACTGGTCTACCTGGCGTATTCTTCTCCATGTGCCGTGGGACCTGCCCCTCTCTTCGATCAGGCCGTAGCTCAGAGAGACTCTTAACTGCCCTCCTGGGTAAATGAGCTCTACCTCCTCCCTCTGTTCATCCTTTGACCCTGTTTTATCTTCACGAGTGTTTTTACCACCACCAGGCATATTATACATTTGCTCTCCATCCATCTGCAGCAGTCCTACTACAACTCTCTAGGACAGTGGCAACATCCTGTATCTGTACCATTCAATATGCCAGCCATTAGACAGCCAGTGTTCGAGTACTTGAGCTTAGCTGGGAAAATCGGTGAAATGAAGTTTTAACTTTTAAAACTTTCTTTAATTTATTTACTTAGTCACACATGTCTCTACTGACTATCATTTTGGATGGGGCGGTTCTAGAAGAGTCCTTGGAAGCTGGGGTTTTCCTATTTTATTTTCTGCTCTACTACCCATTTTGCAGACGAATGTTTGGCAAATAGAAGGCCTTTGATAAATATTTTTTTAAATAAATTAATGAATCGAGACATGAAACAGGCATCTGTGATTGGGGTACACCCCAATAAATCAGTCTGATTTTAAATTCCAGTCATTCCAGATCATAATTCAAAATGTTTACTTCCTAGGATTTAAGATTCTTTGAGAAAGATCTTGCAACAGTTAAACTAGACTGTCAACTTGATTGGCTTGAGAACCACTTAGGAGGTTGGTGGAGCACACTTCTAGGCATGTCTGGATGAGTCATGGAGGTTGATCTTGGGTATGTGCCTGGCGCCTAACCTCTTCCTCTCTAGTGTAGTCCCCTGATTGCTTTCTGGCCACCAGGAACTGAGTAGCTTTCCTCCAGCATTCCCTTCTGCCATGTTTTTATCTTGGAGCCAGGCCACCATGGACTGAATCCTCTGAAACCCTGAGCCAAATAGCTTCTGCTCCTTAAATTGTGTATCAGGTATTTGTCCTAGCAGGAAGAAACTGACTAAGGCAGATCCTAAATACTAGATGCTCAAGACACTGAGTACCATAGTGACCCAAAAAATCTAGGTGTAAGTATATGGCTCTGTTTATAGGAAAGCATTCTGAAGAATGCCAATTTGTAATGTTCTTACCAGCAATTACTACTGGGGTGAGGATGATTTATTTGCATTACAAAATAAATTTTTGCTTAACAAAAGATCTTACAACTGAATTTTCCCAAGATAGCTTCACTCTCTGATGCATTTTAACTAAAAATATATCCCCCCAAAATCCAGGGTCTGTGCAATTTATTACACAAAGCCAAGTTCACCTGTATTTTCAAGAAGATACTAAGACATTCCTTCGAGCCAATGTCTTTCTGATAACATCTATTTTTCTAGGACGTTGCTTTAGTTTATTAGTTGCACTCTTGGAAGGGTATAATGGTCACTCCTTTTCAATAAGTATTATTTAAATTCCAAGTAGTGCCAACTTCTCCTCTTGGCACTAAGGGTGCACTTTCACAAAATGAACAGTCAAGTAAGATAACACACATAAAGCTTTTAAAACAGTACCGATACACACTAAGTATTCAACATATTAGTTGTTATTGTTATTACTGTTGCTGATATTACACAGATCTTACAGTCTTTCAGAGGAAAAAGATAAAAAGGAAACATACGTATGATCAGAATTGTCGGTGGTAAAAGGGCTACAGCAAGTATGAAACCTGTAACCTTAGAGTCAACACCTGAAGCTGGGCTCCGGAGCAGTCCTGTGTTCAGCAGGTGGGTGGTAGGATTGCTCATCCCGGTTACACAGGTAGCAAGATCCTGCTTCTGGAATACTGTTTAGTCAGCCGCAACCGGACTTTCATGAAAAGTATAGTCAGACCACTTAAGAGAACAGAGTGCTATGATTTCATCTTGTTAGTTGAATTGTTTTTTGCCTACTGGCCAATAATGTGGTTCAAATGTCTATAGACATGAACAAATCAGCAAAATGAAGTGTTAGAGTTCCTGGGGCGGAGCCCCCTCGCATTAGTCAGGGAAGTTCTCTGCTAGGAGGTGATGTTTCTCGAATGATGAGGAGCCAAGCCCAGTGATCATAGAGGCAAAGAGTTAATTCCATTTAGCAGACATTTGCTGAGAGCACACTTGGTACAAATATAATAGTGGGGACAACGGAGAGCCAAGAGGCCAGTAAGACAAGTGCCTGCCCTCAACAATTCATAGGGGTGTTGAAATGCGCCCACTATGACACCAAGGAAGGCAAAAGCTGTAGGCGAAAACTAAAATAGTTGAGCTGGAATGGAGAGAAACTCTCACTCAGGTGCCTCCTCCTTTGTATCTTGCTCCTCCTTCTCCCTTCCCCCTCGCCCTGAGCCTCCCCAGGGACAACGGGCAAGCAGCCCTCCGTGAGGCTGGAAGGATCCTCCTGTCTGCCTCCCAGCACACAGTTGCCTTGCTTTGACTTTGCTCTATGGAAAATAAATCACAGCCACTCAATTCCCAGTGACCGTCCTTGGGGAGCTGAGACCTCACCTCCGTCCCTGGGCCCGTAACATGGGATTGGCAGGTACAAAGAGGAAAGCTTCAGAGGCCCACACCCCATTTGGAGAGCCAGGAGGGTCAATGGGAATAATTGCTAACAGTTGAATGTGAGCGACTGCAGAGGGGTTGGAAGGAAAAGGTTTCAGGAAGGGAAGAAAGAAAAGGAGGAAAAGAAAAGCCCTCACTGCCCACCCCTCCAACCTCCATAGTCTGTGCACAGAACTGCATGGTGGTCTGGGTCCTTGTAGAACGTTTGTGTGCCGGACAATAGCACAGCCTGGCTTCAGATCATCAGCTGCTGGTTTCTGCTTCGCTCTCCCTTTATGTGAGTGCACAATGCAAGCCTTCAGTCACAGTGACTCTTGAGAAATACATCTGGTTTTTTCTTTCAGACGCTCTGAAAAGGTCAGCCTGTTCATTTCTTAGACGCGAGACACCACGTAATTTTTTTCTCCCTCTGAACTGGAATGACTGACCTACACCTTTTCTTGCCTCCTGGTACATAATTAGACATGGTGCAGCTCTAGAAGCCAGCCTGCCCATCCTCTGCACTTTTTCAGAGATGTAGAGCCCAGTGTCCTTGGCTGGGCTGATCACAAAGGCTCCACACAGTCCCCCTTTCTCTGGCTGGGTACCCTGGGAGACTCCCCTGGTTGTTTTGTTAATTACAACGGCTCCCCCAGTCTGCTTCCCCAACACGGGGCATGACCAATGATGCTGTCTCTGGTAGAAGGAAGCTTTGAGAATTTCTACACAAAATACACACACACACACACACACACACACACACACACACACACACACACAAACACACACACACACCAAAAATCCCCATATTTTAATCATTTTCCCTTCAGTGATGGTAAAGATTCTTCATGCGCATTGTAACATAATAATAAATGTGCCCATGAGGAAAGAATGATCAGCAGCTGGTGTCTGACAAATTATTTCATTCCAGACAGGCAAACAGTCCACAGTAGGGAGAGGCTGGAGCCTGAAGAGGCAATTTGGCACACGACTGGGGTTTCACCTCTCAGATGATGGAGGTCCACACGGCCCACCGCGTCCGGGCCTGGGCCTCCGAGGTTTCCTCTGCCTTTCCTATTCTCTCATCACTTCCCAGAGCTCCTGACAGCCATAGAAAAGCGGATTATTCTCTGGGCTTAGCCAGCTCATCTCTCGCCCCTCCTCCAGGGCACTCATATTCCTACCAGAAGAAACAATTAGGATCCACCCCCCCACCATGTGCCCTGCTCTTTACGGTGGGAACGTGAGCTATTTCCTCTCCTCTTGCCAGTACCCTGGCCCCTGTGGCACACTCCTATTCTGTGTTCAAATCCATCTAGAGTTTTTCTCTCCCTTTGCAAAAGAGAATTAATCACTCTTCCTTCCTGAAGCTTCTAGCACCTCCTAGTAATATTTTTATTGCCCCATTTTGTGGTTGTTTTCTATGAGCTTTTTGACAGCAGCTGCCATGTATTTTTTTGTGGGGCTTGCCGGGGATTGAACTCAGGGCCTTGCACTTGCTAGGCAAGAGCTCTATGGCTGAGCTAAATTCTCAACCCCAGCCATGTGTTTTTAATGAACCCTGAGTGTAAGGTACCATTCTAAGTGCTTTTCTTCTATTAGCTTGTTTAATCCCCATGACCCTAGCAGGGAGGAATTGTCTTTGTTTCACCATGAGAAGGAAACAGAAGATTTATTTATTTTGCATCCTTGGGCCCAGCAGGATCCCTGAAGCAGCTTGGTGGAGCCAGAAAAGCCCAGCCTCGCCTCTGTTCCCATCTCCCAGGAGTATTGTAGGCTGGGTCAGCCCCTCAGGGCTCATTTCCATACAACGTGAGATGCCCCGAGCTTGCCTTGCCAGGGTTCTGAGGTTGCAATGTAATATGCCTTGGCTGTGTGGTTCCTATCATAGACCTTTCCTGTAAGTCATTTTTGGTGATTATTTTTAATGGCAGTTTCCTTCCAAAGTGGACACTTCGTAAGAGTGTGAGCGATGCCTGCCTTGTTCACACCTATATTCCCAGTTACTAGAACACTACTTGCCACCCTGTAGGAACCCAGTCAATTTTTTGATAAATATATAATGAGTGAATTGAGCAACACCTAGATATGTCGACTCTGTCTGTGTTTAAAATGGGTCATGACTGTAGCCAATATCCTGTGAAATGTGGCTCTTGAAGGAGACAGCACCCACTGAGAGCTAGAAACATTTGAACAATTATTACTCACTTTGCTGACTTAGATGGATGAGCCCAAGCCTGCCTCAGTATTGTTTCCCCCACTCAAACTGCCTGTTGATATAAGTGACAACGTCAGAATAACCCTCCCATCACTGTGGGATAAAATTGAAGTGGCTTGCAGCTGTCTCTTAAAATAACCTTTTAGAATCAAGTTTAAGAAACAGCTACTCAGCACTAGATTTGCATTCCTACTATGTGCTGGGACGTTACAGACACTGATTAAATTGCCCTTAGTATGAATATGCAGACCATGTCTCACTTAATCTCCATGAGAGAGCTGTATTATTATCCCCATTTTATAGACGATTAATACTAAGTCTCAAAATAACTATATAACCTGCCCAAAACCCTAAAGCTTTTAATGAATAGGTAAGAAACTTGATTACCTATAATACATATAAGAAGTTGAATTATATTAGTTGTGTGAAAACTATCAAATGAGAAGTGTATAACTCTCACCAAGCTACATTTACAAGCACAATTAAGAAACCATGTATTGGCATGTACACATGGTTGAACTGTCTACAGTAAGTTGTAGACATCTCCAATGGACAACACAAAATAAGGGGCTGCCCATAAGCATGAAGCAGGCAGCGATGATACAAGTGCTTATAAATCTCTAAGGGTGAAGACCAGCTCCTACCTTAAATATTCTTCCCATTACACCTAGAAGGAAAAGCAAACATGGCTGGATATCTCTAAAGAAAATCCAGATGAGTTCCATCTCTTGTGTTGTATGTCTCAGCTGAGAACTCAAATCCGATTTAAGAGTGTCATTTTGGAATCGTTTCCTTTTAGTTTGCATTTAGGTTAGACATACAAAATACTTACAGTACTGTATTATTTCCCAGGTTTAAAAAATGGCCACATCCCCTATTTTTGTATTAGAATCTGGAACCAGAGAAGGCAAAAGACAAAGGAAAAAAATAAATTCTGGTACTCAGTTTCTTGACTGATTTAAAGCAAATATTATATTCTTAACTGGAAACCAAGGGGATTCAGCTTTACCACAGCTAGTCTTCGAATAGTAGCTCTAGTACATGGAAGGAAGACTCGAAATCTTCGTTAAACCCGCCCGGCCTGATTACATTGACAACTTGATGCACGTGTTCCCTTTTGGAACACTGGGTTTGCACAGGTCTTATTTAAGTTAAGACTCTTTCTTTACGCTAGTTTTTGAAAACTGGGCCTTCTTTTAAGGAGCAGGAGTGCTGATAGGACATACAACACCACCAGCGAAGACAGGCCTGGTTGGAGGCACACTCTATGAAGGGGACAGCTGACTTTTCTCAGGCACTCTGGTCACTGGAAATTTGTCTCAGATAGTTCTAACCATTACAACCTGAAGAAGTTCCTTAAAATAGAGCTTAATGGGGCTGGGGATTTAGCTCAGTGATTAGAGTGCTTGCCTTGTAAGCACATAGGCCCTGAGTTCGATCCCCGGCACCACAAAAAAAAGAAAAAAAATAGAGCTTAATGAAGCCCACAAAAGGGCTCACCGAGCATTACAGAATTTTTGTTCTGTGTAGCATTAACTGGAGCTTATTACTGACTGTAACTAGTAGTATACAAGCATGCGATGTCTTATATAATCTACAGATAACAATAAGTTTCTCCTAAGAACCTTCAACTTCTCCTCTCTAGAACCAAACTATTCTTACACAAATATGGCAGCAACAGTAACAAGAAAAGTGCCTTCTGTCTGGTTGGCGTCCCCAGTGTACATTTTCTTCACCAAGTGGTCGTTTCTGTAACCATGGGCCACTAACATTGGCATGTTACCTCTGTTCCGACACACAGTTGCTCAGAGTTCACTTGAAGTGTCTAGATTTTTCATCAGCTACAACCTTAAGACAATTTTCTCTCAGAAATATTCTCCAGTGTTGCCTAAACTGGGCATACTGACTACTCTCCTGGAAAAGACTTCTTCCATTTACTGCTAATGGCAACTCTGGAACTCCAGTGCTTCCTATAGGAATATAATGAGAGGGGCTGGGGATTTAGCTCAGTGGTTAGAGTGTTTGCCTTGCAAGCACAAGTCCCTGAGTTCGATCCCCAGCACCAAAAAAAAAAAAAGGAATATAATGAGAAAGATGCTTATGAATCACATATGTATCTCAAATTTTCTAATAGCCACATTAAAAGAGTTAAAAGGGGGATATAATTAATTTCAATATATTTTATTTAACTATATATAACATTGAACTTATTTCAGTGTCTAATCAATATACAAAAATCATTAATGGTATCTATTACATTCTTTTTTTCCCATCACAGTAAAACTAAAATTCTAGGACATTTGTGAATGTCAACTAATCGTATATGTCTAGTGGCTGCCATACTGGACAGAACGACACAGATCTATGCCAGGAGCTTTATGTTCCAACCAATTCCTTATGGAAACAGAGAGATTTTCACCTTACTCATATATTGAAGGTATCTATAATTCCCTAAGTCAAATAAATTCAAAAATAGTCCCCTACTATTTTACCAAGGAGATGCGCAATAAAAATTCCTGTGTATCAAACTTGTCCACTCCAAGTCCCTTGTACCATCACTAGTTAATCATGGCATTTATAATTGCCATGTCGTACATAAAATGCCAAAAGTACTTTCATCACATAGCTTTCACTTAATAAAGTTGTTGTTGTTGTTGTTGTTGTTTGTGCCTAGGTGGGATAAGAATATCTAGATAGCTGGGTATGGTGGCACACTCCTATAATCTCAGCACTCAGGAGGCCTAGGCAGGAAGATATCACTGTAAATTTGAGGCCAGCCTGGGCTACATAGTAAGTTCAAGGCCAGCCTGAACTATACAGCAAGACAATGGCTCAAAAAAACAAAAACAAAATAAAAATGTCAAAAAGGTCTTTTAATTTATTATTTTGCTCATTGATTTCCTTTTCCCTTATTTCCTATATGTTGGCAAAGTTGTCAAGTTTTTTCTTCTGTGGTTTATGGAGTTTCATGCCTCCTTCTTTTCCTGGAGGTCATCACACATAGTCACCTCTGAGAATGACCTCTGAGGTCCATTTTGTCCCCGCTGGAATATGTTCATGCCCATAGGCAGAGCAGGAGAGAGGATAGGTAGAGACTCAGGGCTGAGGGACATTGACAGGAGGAGTGACAGAAGGTAGGAAGGAAGAGGAAGGAAATTGGACAGGCTAGAACAGGAGGAGAGGAGAAAAAAACACAGAAAAAAGAAGTATGTGGAAAGCATAGAAAATTGCTAGAGATTACAGAGAGAACAGTATTGCAAAGCTAGTGGGACAATCAAAATATACGAATTGTAAAGGTTAAGTGAAATGTTTATTTTATTCCTTTCTCCTCTTCAGTCAGGCTGACTGAATACGATTAGCAGGAACACTGCACTCTCTGCATACTGAAATTAGATGTTGGTTCGACTTCTCAGTCCCAGCATTAATGCATAGAGGCCTCTGACACATAAACGCCTTTCTCGCCAGGCTCAGTCCCCTTGCCGAGCTCTCCTCACAGCTGTGTGTCAGACAGAGATGTGGAGCTTCCGTCCATTGACGTGCCTGTGCAAGTCAGCACCTCCCGTGGGGTGGGGTGGAAGGCACAGCCCATTAGAGCCATCAGACCTGAGGGCAAGTCCTGGCCGTCCACCATCTGAGGTTGCACTTTGGGCATTTCCACTGACCTGAGCTATGTACGGTTTCTCCATCCACCTAAGGGAACTGCACATTTCTTCTTTACCCAACTTTTAAAGATTTGGGTGCAAATAAGACAATATAAGTGAAGTACTTACAATTGCTCATCTTACACAGAAGGACTGATAGGGTTACGTTTATGTTAGCCATTGTATCTAGACATTTGTTAAATTGTTTCCAGTTTAAAGACAGAGAGACTGAGGCTCAAACACATAACACCGTTTCATCTGGCATTTCCCAGAGACCAGTGATATGGATGAAAATCTAGTCCACTACCTTCTAGTCCCAAATGGTGTTTCCAAACTGTGTTGTTTTACTGAGAAAGACACTCCTCATCTTGACTTCATTCTAATAACTTTTTAGCCATTGAGAGAGAAAAGATCAAAAGTATTTTTCAAAATTAAAACAAAAAAATCTATCTTTAAATAATAACTGTCGGAATGATTTTCTTTCCAAAATTGCTCTTTCATCTCCATCATCTATGTATATCATTTTGTTATTACTTATAAAAGCTGAGATACTTGGAATTTTTAGCCTAAAAATGACTAAAACATGTATCCTTGGGTTTTTTGCTTTGTAAGAGTACTTGTAGCAAGGATATATGGATTTTGACTTGCTAAATACTCCCACAAATAAGTACTTCTCTAATAAATTAGTTTGCAGAAATAATTAACTTCTCATTTATGGCTTACATATACAAAGTCAATAGCCAAGTTTATGTTCACATTCACTGTGTGTAAAAGTAGGTGATATTGCTCAAATATGCATCCCTCATACTTAACCCCATTTGATGATATGTAGTAATGACAATATTGCTGAGGTTCAGAGCAGGTCTAATCCCTAGAAATGCTTCCAGCTGTGAGAACTTGGGGCCATCACATTCATCTGAACCTCAGTTCCATCATCAGTAAAATGGAAATAATGTCACCTCTATCACACAATTATTGAGAGAAATACAAAATTTTCAGGTAACAGTTTAATGAAATTCAAAGTGCTATGGAAAATTTGTATTTTCCTCATTATAATTTTTTCAGGCTACATCTGTATGGAAAGAGTATTTGATCTGAACTACTTCTCCCCAAGGATCATTCTTCCTTGTGCTGGTCACAGCTAAAGAATGACAGAAGGCCTTGGCAATAAGGAGGGCGGGAGTTTGAAAGGTTGGGACAGTCAAAGAGGTGTGGCCTGTGATTCTCAATATTCAAGGACCTTAAGGATGATATAATCTGTCTCTTCATTTCTCAGTGTGAGAAATCGGAGCCTTATTTTCAGCATTGCAGGAAAAAAAAAAAAAAAAGACCAAACCCAATTGCCACTAGCCATTTTCTGCCACTAGTTGTTTCCCCACACTGCACTGCCTCATTTACTAGGATCAAATGCCACGTTCCCTGGGTGATGGCAGCACCAGGGAGGTCACTCAGCGATCCTCAGAGAAGGAAAGCTACAACTGACTCTATTGTGAGGGCTTCCAGGTTGGCTTTCGCCTGCAAATCCCCCAAGTATCCACTGTCCTCTCCATACCCCGGGGATGGTGTGTTTAGTGTCCGTCTAGGCCCTCCTGAGGAGGCTTCCAATGACATTTTTTTGGAATATGGGATGTGTCTTTGCCTTAAGCCTCTGTCTACCCTTTATCCTCTGTGACTGAGACCCAAGCTGCCAGGGTAGACTGAGCCTGTGCATTCGCTAGATATCTACCAGTACATACCAGACCAGAGCTGTACTCAGGGATATGCTGGGCAACAATACAAGTGTGAAGTTTGTGAGAAGGGACCAAGCATCAAAGTCATGCCAGAATGAGTTAGGTCATTGAAGCTGTCAGGTCAGGTCTAAAATAAAAGTATCAGAGGCCTGTGTGAGTGAAACAAAAGATTAGGACATAGTCTATAGTCAGGAAAGACCTCCCTGAGAAGGAAGGATGGACTAGGCGCTGAAGGACTGCCTGGAGACAAGTATTCAGCTCTAGTACTGCAGCCACAGGCAGTCACCAGGGACTCCCCAGGAAGAGTATAACTTCAGCTTCAACACTGCACACCTTGTATCTCGCAAGTCCTTTTCTGAAAGGAATCTATTTTAGTCTGAATTTTGTGTCCTCCCCCAAATTTGTTTGTTAAAATTCTAATTCTCAAAGGAAATTAAGAGTATTACGGCCTTTGTAGGAGGAACGATCATTTCATAAGGCCCGTGAATAGGACTGCTGCCCTTCAGCCTTCGGCCCAGGAACTTGTCTTCCCATTTTATCATGTGAGGAGACAATGAAAAGTCATCATATATATATATAGCAAGAAATGGGTCTTCATCAAACACCAAATCTGCCAGTTATCTTGATCACATACTTCCCAGCTCCCAGAACTGTGAAAAATAAAATTTTGATGTTTATAAAATACCCCATCTATGCTATTTTATTATAGCTTCCTGCACAAACTAAAGCAGAGTGCACAAATGTAATACATGGCTGCAATAGCTCCTCACCCCTGAGTAAATCTTTCCAGATCCCTGATTCTACTTTGATCTCCAGACTCTCAGTTGGATCAAACTCTTCGCTGACCCCTGGCTCTTCTGGTCTACTTGCCTAATCTGACCTCTTTCCTGATGGTGCTCCTAACACTATTGTCTCCATGGACACTACTTCAAATTAAATCTTTCCACCTTCAGGTGCTCTCACTGCCTTTAGTCCTCTTGTTATAGGCACCCAGGACCTTGTTTTGCCAACATGTGGCAGCCTTTTAGAGATCTGAAAAAACGTGGTCTTGTGAAAGAGGTGTAGAATAAGGGCACCGACATCAAATTGACAGAAATAAGTTAGAAAGCTTGTTTTATCATTTATTGTGCCAGTTATTAAAACTCATTCAATTCAACTTCTCCAACTGTAATACCCAAACCTTAGGGTTGTGGTAAGGATTGGATGAGAAATATATATGATAGTCTCAGCACAGCAATTAGCACATAGCAATATAAATATTGCTCGATATTTATATTGCTCGATAAATATTGTTTTCCTTCTCCTTCCTTCTGGTATTTGTCACCTTTAAGTTAGTCACCTCAGTTTTCCTCCTGAGTTCAAGGCGCTCTCATTTTACAGCACCCCTCTGACAAATTTCCAATCCGTAATAACCTTAAAAAGGTTACATCCAAAGTATAGTGTAGTGCCTACTCCATACTGCAGTGGTGTGAGCTCTGAAACACTGATTATCCACTAAAAATCCGTCTTTGACAATACTCATTAAACTTAAGTAATATCCAGGCTCCTTAACGTGGCCTTTGTCACGCAGTTTCTTTTATCTGGATTTCTGTTCTTCTCATACTTCTGACTCTGCCCTTCAACTCTCTGTCACTCCCCTAGACAGGTCTACTCTTACCTCCTAATTGAAATTAAGTTCCTGTTGTAGGCTGCCCCTGCACTCTGTTCTTTTCCTTTATAGAACTCATTACACCTTATAAGTTTAAACTTATATTTTATGATTAAAATTGCTTAATGCCTATTCTCCCAAAGGACATTAAACATCAAAAAGCCAGGAACTGTATCATGTCTAGAGCAGCCAGCGTAGAATAGACAAATCGATAATGCTGTTGAATGAATGCATGATTTACCTCCCTCCATTCAAACCGAGATTGCACTCACATTTTGGCACACTCATCTCACAGTTGATTTCTTATTCAGCTGCTTGTTCACCATCATTCTTAAGGTTTTTTCATACCTGCTGCAGCTAAGTTAAATGAGTTATGTAGTTATGTATGTGTGCACATATATACACATATGCATATGTAACATGAGCAAAGGCATATATTTGGATAAAAACGGCTTTAGATTCAATAAAAAGGGACATTGTGTGGATGTGTGGGTGTGCTTGTTTGTGTGGATGTGTGTAGAAGAATAAACGGCATACTGACAAAGTCTCCTGGCTCAAACCATGGGATGCTTGAACAGCAGCATGAGGCATTGGATGTTTCATGGCTGAGGCTGGACTGAATTAGTAATGGTTTTACACATAATCCAAGGAGTTGGGTCATAAGCAGGCAAACAGGGGCAGAGTTAGGGAGAGCACAAGAATATCCCAAAGCCCCACTCTGCAGTGGAGCTTGAGCCCTGGGGAACCTCAGAACTTGGCATAAAGACCCACAGAGGGAAATGAGGCTTTGTGGTCAGGGCTGCTCCTGTGAAAAATGAGCAATGATTAAAGGTATTAGAGAGTAATGGTCGTATCAATGTGAAGAAAGACCCCACTGACACAGTACCTATGGTGAAGGGGGAGGGAGAAGCTGAATCTGGAACACCAGCTTGGCATTTATAGTAATAATCTGTGCTGGAGGAGGATGATAAACTTGTAGAATAACAATGAATTCATTATTAGACAAATTGTTCTCAACTCGTACAGAGAGAGAGGGAGTGGATTGTAGAGCATGTCACAATGTTGACCTCAGAGGACTGGCAGATGGTAACAGAGAAGGAACAGTCAGGAAGGAGGAGGAGAGTGAAAGGTCAAGAGATGAGAGTGTCAAAATGCAAGAGTTGGTTGATATCTTTAGTAGTATAGAGAGGACGAACAGGGTACACCTGGAAACAAGCACTCACAGTTTAGGAGGGGCAGAACCATATGGTTGGTGGGTGACACCTAGCTGGGAAGTAAGGATGTAGAACCAGACACATGAGGAGGAACATGACGGGAACCATGGCTGGGCTTTGGAACCCCCCACACCATGTTTTTGCATCTGCTTCACACTTCACAGCAGTTTAAGTATCTGTTGAATTTTTTCTGTGATGCTTTTCATGCTGTCCTTTGGTACATGCCTTTCTTCTATCTTCTTTATGACCCTCTTTACTCCTGGACTCCTTCCCACTTGGGCTGCTGTCTAAGTTTACAACCAGAACTGCCTGTTTGAGAGTCATTTTGTCTTCACTCATCACTTTCCCTGCTCAGAGTAACATGCTGTGGAATCATAGTCAGCCTCTGAAATCCTTGAAATTGGTTTTTCCAAAGCCCACGGACACAGATCTGCATGTCTTGAGCTCACGCTAGCAATGCAGACAACATTCCTACTTCTCAAAGTCTTCCATTCTGCATTCCTGGGAATGTTTCCTGTGTGCAAGAGGTGGGGTTTTGCCTACGTCCTCTTGCTAGTTGATCTTCATATAACACAATAGAAAAATAATTAAAATTAACAAAGGATCTAGTTGTTTAAATCATAATGTTAAAATAAAAGTGAAAAACACCATTAAATCTGTAAACTGCATCAGGTGACCGACCATTTTGTCTGTGAATGCTTGTCTTCTTCCACCATCGATGCTGCAGGATTTCTCCCTTCCCATCTCTTTGTGCAGTGTCCAAGAAGTGAATACTGTTCGCATAGCTGCCCATCCCCGAAAAAAACCTAACACTCTTCCTTACCAGAGCATCAACTTTGTATACTACTTTAGGTCTCACTAAGATTTTCACTGTATGTGCTATACTCTTAGTATTGGACCCATCCACAAAGATCTGTTTATTTTCTTTTGATTATTACTTATGGGTTATTCTTATTCCAGTCTTGTGGAAATGCACAATTACCAAGTTTAACTAGACCCACAGGTTCCTCTTAGTCCCTTATCAAAGATGGCATGGTAGCTTTCTCCCAAGTCTCTTTGTGAAGAATTCATATTGTTGCTCAAGATACACAGTGACTTTTTGACAAGGGTGCAAAGACTATTTACTAGGGAAAGAGTAGCCTTTACCAGATGTTTCTGGGTCAACCGAATATCTACAGGCAGAAGAACGGAGTTGGACATCTGTATCATGCCATATACAAAACTTAATTCCAAATTGGCAGCATAGCTCAAGTGAAAGCAAAACCTATTAAACTGTTAGGGGAAAAAAGTGAATAAATCTACATGATCATGAATGAGTTAAGCAAATCTTTACTAGACGTGGCACCAACAGCACGAGCAACTAAAGAAAAAATAAATGAATAGGACTTTTATAAAAGATAAAAAATGTGTGCTTTAAGAACACCAGCTAGAAAGTAACCCAAAGAACAGAAGAAAACAACAACCTCGGGTAAATTATATACCTGATAAGGGGCTTTCATCTAAAGTATAATATATAAGTAACTCTTAAAACTCAATGAAAATTTTCCAAATAAAAAAGATTTCACCAGAGGCTGGGGATTTAGCTCAGTGGTTAGAGAGCTTGCCTCATAAGCGCAAGGCCCGGAGTTTGATCCTCAGCACCAAAAAAAAAAAAAAAAGGTAAAAGAAAAAAAAAAAAAAGATTTCACCAAACATAGCTCCAATGAACATGGACAAATATGTAACAAATATGTGTAAAAATGTTTATTGTTAGCAATGAAGAATATTGAAACCACAGTGAGATCCCAACACAGAGCCAGTGGGACAGCTCTAATCCAAATGACAGGCGAAACCAAACAGTAACGAAAGTCTCAAATGTCTCCCTAAAGCTTGTGTGTTGAAGTTTTGATCCCCAGTGGGCAACATTTGGAGGTGAGGTTAGGGGAAGTGAGCAGCTCACATGGGCATATTGCTGAATAGCCCTGGGGAAATGCGGCCCAGGCCGTGGAAGTAGGTCCCTGAGACATACCCTGAAGGGTAAGTCTTGTCTTCTGCCTCCTTCTCTTGTGCTCTCTCTCTGCTTTGGGCCACGGTGAGGTTAATGACTTTGTCCCACCATGCCCTTCTGCCATCACGATCTGCCTCACCACAGGCCCAGACACCAGGAGTCCAGCCAACCATGGACTGAAACTGTGAGCCCAAAATAAATCCGTCCTCCTTTATGTGTCTCAGGTATTCCATCACAGCAACAGAAATCTGACTAACACAGTCGAGATGAAGAGGAATTGGGAAATTCATATATTACCAGTGGGACGGTGAATGGATACAGCTGTTTTGGAAAACTAGTAACTTCTCCAAAGGTTAAGCATAAGAGTTACAATATGAAAGTCATGATATTACAGGATACATGCACACCCATGTTTAGAGCAGCACATTCACAATAGCTAAATCTTGGAAAGGGGCTATATGCCCATCATCAGATGAATGGATGAAGAAAATATTTTATTTTACATATATATTTATTTATTTATAATGGAGTATTGCTCTGCCATGAAGAAAGATAAACTTGAGGCATTCATAGGTAAATGGATGCAGTTTGAAACTATAAGTCTGACACACAAGCTTAAATATCACAGTTTCTCGTATCTAAAAATCTCAAATTATATATATTATTATAGATATATATATAATTTTTCATACATATGAGTTTCTCATATATATATGAGATCTTTTTCAAATGAATGGGGAACAAGAGGTGGAGGGAGAGGGAGTGGGGAGGAGGGAAAGGAGATAGGAAAAAAAGAATGAAAAGGACAAAATAATAAAAGTAGAGGTTTTGCAAGTGGGAAGGAGATAAAGAGTTGGAACAAGCAGAGAAGGAAGGGAGGAATATGTGATTTTTTAAAAAGAAGAATTAAAATGTATTATGTACATGTCCCAATTCCCATCATAAATGTAATCATCATGTATTTCAAATATGTACTAATAACAAATGAAAAAGAGTCACAGTATGACCCAACAATTCAATTAATAGTATACACCTAAAAGAAATAGAAATACGTTCACACAAAAACTTGTTCATAAATGTTCATAGTAGCATTATTCATAATAGCCCCAACTGAACCTTTCAGCTGACGAAGAGATAACCAAAAAGTGAGATATTTTAGTCAGCCACACAGAGGAAGGAAGTGCTGGCGAATGTTTCAACCTGGATGAACCTTGAAAACATTATGACAGAACCAGACAGAAAAGGCCAGATAATGTATTATTCCATATGCACAAATAATCAGAATACGCAAATCCAAAGAGACACAGTAAATTAGTGGGCATCTAGGGCTAATGAGAGTAGGAAGTTTGGAGTGTGATGGCCAAAAGAAATGGGATTTTTTTTAAGGGGGGAGAGTAACACGAGAAAAATGTTCCAGAGTTTGAAAGAGCCAATGGCTGTATGTCTTCATAAATATATTAAAAGCTACCAAATCATACACTTTAAAATGGTTTTACATATCATTCATATATGTGAATTGTAACTCAATTAAAATGTAAAGATGAAGCAGAGGAAGAGAAGGGATAGAAATGGAATCAGAGGAGAGAGGAGATGGAACTAAAGGGTGAGGGGAAAGGGAGAAGAAGAGGAGAAAGAAGATGAAGAGAAGGAAGAGGAGGAGAAGGGGAGTAACGTGAGTTAGATAATGACTTCCAAGCACTCAAAAAGTGACCAGGAGGGAGTGTGACCACTTCGCCAACAAAGATTAGAGTCACTCATACCCCAGATTTCACAGGCCCTTTTAACCATCACCAGATGCCAAGAGGTATTTTAAACTGCCCCCATCAGCTGTGACATTATTGCTAACATACTTAACACCAGCTTCTGAACAATAGATGTTATATATGTTTGGAAAGAAATATTTGAAAGGTATATTTGGTCATGTGCCCAAGACCAGGTGATATGTGCCAGACAGAGTGTTTATTTAAATTATAATTCAAATCTAGAAGGGATTTCAAAGGTTATCATTATAATAAAATAATAACTAATTTTGATATAGTACAAAATACATCTTTATTTGGCTGAAGTGACCTTTCTTCTGAACTTCTCTAACCTTGAATTTCATCTCTTTGTCACCTTTATCGCACCCTACTTATCTTGTATACTGTTATTTTCACATCTGGATTATTTTACCGATAGATTAAAAACCCTTCAGGGCAAAATCATCTCTGAATCCCTGATGCTTGGCACAGAGCCGGGCAGCTTAGCTGATGTTGGTGAACAAATCAATGAATCCACAACCCCATTTGGAACTGAACAAAGCGCACATATAAGGATTTTTTACAAAAATAATGTTGCTTATTTAAGTGGGAGAGGACTTTGTAGCCTATGTTCATTCTGACCTTCCTCAAATCGGGTTCATTCCGCAGTGACATGGCTTTCAAACCCATTTTATGTTGGAATGGCTTCTTGTGTTTTTGAACAGCCCTTGCATGATATACAACTGAACACCGATCCCTTTACAACACTAGGTAGGTTTTGGAAATAGTAGAGATTGCTGGCTGAGCTTAACATTTTAACTATTTGGAAGCAGTTGCCTTCCTCTATAGATGTTCTTTGAAATACAGATGAATCTGGAATTCAGAATGCAGATCAGTAATTTCCTTTCTGGATCTCCTGTGGCCACTTCAAGAGCACCCCTTCTGAGGCCGCTGCGCACCCCAGTACCAGAGCTCCTCCTGGCTTTGGCAGAGCAGCACTTTCAAGGGAGTCCTGAGGGGAGTGAGTTGTTCAATGGAAAAGTAAAGCTTTGTACAGGATTTAAAGAGCCCTAGAGATCTGTAAAGGGCTTCTGCTTCTGAAGCCTCCACAGTCATATTTGCCTTCTCATCGCATGGCAGACAGAAAATATTTTCAGAAATCTAGTTTCAATATGAAAATTAGATTTATATTTGATTTTAGAGAGGAGAATTCCGAATTCTGTGGAAGAATTAAGTACACACCCAATATATTTTTGGTATCTTTAGAAATCTAACGTATATTGGGTTCTGGAAAGAATTATATCTTTGGCAGAATTTGTCTTGCCTGTAATAAATCACGCTTGATATTTTTCTTTAATTACAATAATCGATGCCAATCATTCCTAGTTTTACAAAGTGCTTCTGTAGTCTGCCTTCATCTGATTATGATGATTAGGAATTTCATTTTATAGAAGAAATTGAGGCTAAGAGAGAGGTGATGACATGCCAAGCTCACACACGTGAGAGCAGAACAGAGAAACCAAAGTGGGTCACTGGACCTGGGATTTCATCTTTACTCAGGACCTCACCGTATCCCATTTCTATTAGCCATATGAATATCAGGCCCTAGAGGAAGTAAAACATATCTACTCGAGGGCATATTTTCCAAAACTAATATTGATGGGAAAAAATACGCCTCAAGATACAGAGAAGATGCTTATCATGGATTTGTTGTCTCTCAGCTTCACAATCACATATTCCTTCGCATCCCAAGGCAGATGCTACCCTCCTCCCAGAGCGAATTTACAGATAATAGGAGCCCGGCTCTTGGGTCTGAGATTCAGACAAACATCCTACCAAGGCGAAGGTTCACTGCTCTACATGCTGGCATAAAATGGAAATGCTATTACGCTGCCGTATGCAAACAACTTGCCAAAACAGTGTAGTGTTTCAAAAGCCATGTACTGAATGGAGACAAGATCTCAGTACAAGCCGTGGGAGCAGGGTGAGTTTATGAAGCAGAAAGTATGGGCTGAGGAAGAGATCAGCCCAGTGACAGTTTACTGGCCTTGCCGTTCTCTTAAGAGGCACTAATGGTAGTGGACTGGTGCAGTGGAAGTAAACCCAGCTTCATTTAAGGCACTAGCATGAAATTGGTTGCAATAAAATTATGCATTAAGTGTGCATTATGTTTAATAAGACTGGATTGTGCTTCCCATGTTTACTCTGTGACTATTGAGGCTGATCCAATTTTCTAAAGTTCTCCAATTGGTTCACGATCGAGTTTCTGGCCAGAAGGTCAAATTTCCCTTGCTGTTATTATATGTCTCTATTACTTTACTATGGCATTTACACTTTATATTCATTACTTTTTTTTCTATCTCCTGAACCTTCTCCATTCCAAAATGTTCCCTGTAGATGGCCCGTTTGACACAAATTAGAACAACCTTGATAGCTGTCAACTGGAGACTATCTGAGAACAAAAGGACATTATTGCAAACCAGCACTGGAGGTAATTTCATGGGCTTTCTCTGAAGGCTTCTTAATAGCCTTTGAGAAATAATACAATTCAGATCTGCAACCAGGAGACAAAGAGTGGATGTTGGGCAGCCTGGGAAACTTGTCACTTGGTGCTTAGATTTCACTGTCCTGGGGCTCAAAGTATTATCATTAGAAAATAGAGCTATCTGGTTTTCATTTCACTCATGGATATTTTCATTAATTAATCTAATTAGCAAACACTCATTGGGAACCTACTATGTGCCAGACACTGTGAATGTGCTCGGGACACGCCATGAATGAGATGGTCCTGCTATGATTCGTAGTATAATGAGGATGGGAAGTAGGGATGTCGCCACAAAGACAGAATTTCAACACACTTTGATAAAGGAAATGAAGAACTGAGGAAGAATAATTATAATTTCTATTAGACAATAGAGAAGCTTTGCAGAAAAAGTGAAACAGCTTTGTCAGAAGAAAATAAAGGAAGAATAAAAGGCATTCCAGGCAGAGAAAATGACATAGGCAAGACATAGAAGTGTGAAAGAGGGTGATATATTTAGAAAGTAACAAGTAGATTAATGGAGCCATAAAGGGTCTGAGGGCTGGAGTAGGCTATGAAAAGGCAGGAAACAAGGCTGAAGTTTGAGAAGGACTGAATATGAAGCCATCAGAGATTTATATATTATTCCATTGTCATGGAGGATACATCAAAAATTCTCCCAGAGAGGTTTACTTTTTAATTCTACAAATTGTTTTACATTGGATGAAGAAATTAGTAACTTACCATAATTCTTAGCAACCTCAGCATATATTTTTTGTGTATTGAGAACTTTCACCCTTTCCCTTCCAGAAGTAATTTAGCACTCCTGTTCTGCATATCCCAACTGCCCGCTATATTATTCTTGCACAATGGAGTCATTCTTAAATAAAATAATGAATGTAAGATTACTACAACACAAGCACTGTGATACCATGGCAGTTACTCTGGTAACCAAGATGGCTAGTAAGTGACTACTGGATGGCGGCATAGACAGTATGGACAAAGAGATGATTCACACCCTTGGTGGGACAGAAAGAGATGGCACAAAATTTATCAAATACTCTACTCAGAATAGCATGCTATTTATAACTTGTGAATTATTTATTTCTGGAATTTTCCATTTCGTATGTTTGGATCACAGTTAACCACAGGTAAGTAAACCTTTGGAAAGTGAAACCACATAAGGAGTACCACTGTATATCATACATACATATATGTGCATATATATGCATCCTCCTTATAACAAAGATTTGTCAGTACTCTTCTATAATCTTTTATAGTACTTGCAGAGTTCAAGCATAATGAATTAGCGTGTATCATTTTCCTTCCCACTGCAAGCAACTATAAAATAGGAAATATATATATGAATATATATGAGAATATATCTTATGTCTGATGCTCTTCAGTCGGTATCAAAGATCACAGAGCTCTAATTTTCAGGGTAGGAAATAGGTAAGCTGACTTCCACATTCATATTAAGCTCATGTGTGGGAATATTTGCAAGCCTGATCACATAGAAGTGATACTTTCTAATAGAAAATATCAGTCTCAGTACATAAAGAAAACGGATTTAAAAAAATTCAGGGATACCATGATACTTAAAATTAACAAGGCAAGATTCTAGAATTCAGGGAGCTACGTTGAGAAGGAACTCCAAAGTTTTGCATTGACGCTCCTTAAGTCTTGGGTCAAATATTACTCTGTATGTGAACAGGGAAGGATTCTACAAGGGCTGGCAGAAAACAGCTACATGCAAGTTATGAGCTGATCAAAGATCATAGAGGTCACACAGTGCTAACAGATACTGGATTTTGACCCAGCCTCAGTAGATTGTCCGAACGAGCCCTCCAACATGACCCTAAATCTTCAGGAAGGACACATGTTGGGACAGGGCTTCTACCATAACCACATGGTAAGAGATATTTTGAAGCCTGCCCTATCTAAACTAAAACCAAGTCTTCCTAGAACCAAGGTGATAGTAAATAGAAAAAAAAAAATAAATGATATATATATATAAATTTTAATAGATAAGGGCTTCAAAATAAAGTTATTTAAAAAATGTGTTCAAAGCTGTAAAATACAAGATGAACATTGTGAATAAATAGATGGAGAATTTCAGTGAAGCAAAAGAATGGTTTTTTTAAAAGCCATTAAAGAAAAATTCTAGAAGTGAAGAATAAAATATCTAAATTAAGATTTATTTGAAAAATTCCCCAATGGTCTTAGTAACATATTAAATACCACAGAAGGAAAGATTAGTGAGTTTGAAGGCAGAAAATTGAAAATATTCAAACTAAAGAACTGAAAGAGAAAAACGCCAGGAAAAAGGCTTCTCTGAGACTTGTGGGAAAATATGACGTGGTCAATTATAGATGAAATTGGAGTCTTGTGAGGATATTTTAGGGTTTAAAATGTAGGTAAATGTGAAAGATGTGGCAATGGAAAGGATGGAAAAGAAAATGAAAATGTTTTTAAGTTTCTGTGGAACTGTACAAAAAATGTAAAATAGATATAAATGAGCACTAATAAATTAAGATAGAATTCTTAAAAAGTTGATTTAACCAAAGAAGTTAGGAATGGAAAAAATAATAAATAGAAAAAAAAAATAGCAGGATACCAGACTTAACAGCAACTATGTCAGTAATTACATTAAATGTAAATATGCTAAATATACTCAATTAAAAAGCAAGAGATTACTAGGCTGTATTATAAAGCTTTATAAAATTATGTGATATCTCTAAGATATATACTTTAAATATAAAAATGTGAATTATTGATAGTAAAAACATAGGAAAGGATAAACTATACAAACTCCAATCAAAAAGAATTTGGAATGTCCACATTAATAGCACAGAAAGTAGACTCTAAGACAAGGAGTATTACTGGAGATGAAGAAAAATTTATCATTTTTAAATCAGTTAATCAAGAAGAATTAACAGTCCCAAATAATTGCATATGTAATAACAGAGATTCATAATATAGGAAACAATAACTAAGTAACCAAATGGAAAATAAATTAATAAAAATTACAGAAGATTTTAACCCCCCTTTCTTAGTATTTAATACAAGGAGATAAAATAATTAGTAAGGACATAAGTGATGACACAAAACAGACATGAGGATCAAAGAAATTGAATAGAAGATGTAAAAACAACCACACACACATTTGGCTATCTGATCTTTGGCAAAGGATCTAAAAACATATACTGGAGGAAAGATAACCACTCTAGGAAATGGTGCTGAAAAAACTGGCTCTCTGCATGCAGAAGATTGAATCTAGACCCATAGCTCTCGCTATGTACTAAACTAAAACGAAAATGCATCAAATATCTAAATGCTAAAACAGAAACACTAATCTGCTAGAATACAAGTTAGGTAAAACTTTTGAAGACATAGATGTAGGCAAAGACTTTCTGAACAGAACCCCAAATGCACGAGAAATAGCATCAAGAACCAACAAATGAGGTGATATCAAATTAAAAAGTTTTGCACAGCAAAGGAAACGACCAAGAGTGAAGAGACAACATTTAGAATGGGAAAAGCTTTTGCCAGCTACTCCTAGGAGGACTAATATGGGGAGTATACAAAGAACTCAAGAAATTAAACTCCCCCAAAATAAAAGATGCAATAAAAAAAGGGCAAGTGAAATGAATAGACAGTTCACAGAAGAGATACAAATGGCCAGTAAATACATGAAAAAATGTTCAACATCACTGGCCATTAAAGAAATGCAAATTAAAACAACACTGAGATTCTATCTTACTGCAGAAAGAACGGCCATCGCCAAGAAATCAAACAATAACAAGTGTTGGGGAAAAAGGAAAAGAAACCTTTCCACACTGTTGGTGAGAGTGTAAACTAGTATAACCACTATGGAAATCAGTATGGCGATTACTCAAACAGCTAAAATCTCATTTGACTCAGCTATTTCCCTTCTAGGTCACTTCCCAAAAGACTTAAAGACATCATATTTCAATGTTACATATATACCCACACAGTGTTTATAGTGGCACAATTCATAATCATTAAATCTTATAGTAGCCTAAATGTCTATTAACTGACAAATGGCTAACGAAAGTGTGGTATTTATACACAGCAGAGTACTACTCTACCATAAAGAAAGGTAAACTTGAATAATTCATAGGGAAATGGATGTCCCTTGAGACTAATAATACTAAGTGAAATAAATCAGATGCACAACCTTAAATGTTACATGGTTTCTCCTTCATGGGAAACCCAAAATATAAATAAAGAGCAAGGTAAAAGATAGATAATAGGAAATAGGGAGATAGATCTTTTATAAAAGGGAAGAAGACTGAGATGGAGAGAAAGGAAAAGAAAGAGAAAAGTGAAGAAAAAAATCAAGATGTGCTATAGACGTGTACCAACTCCCCACAAAGAATGTAATGAAGTACTGTAAGCAGGTACCAATAAAAATTCTAAAATGATATACCAAATTCTGGAATATAAAATAGTCCTCAATACATTTAAAGGATACAAATAGTATAAAATGTGCTCTTCAATATGGTCTAATTACATTAGAAATTAATAACAAAATCATATCTGGAAAATCTCCAAATATTTGAGAATTAAACAACATACATTGGAAATAAAGCAGCAGTCAAAGAAGCCCTGTGGGAAATTAGGAAGTATACTGAACTGAATAATATGAAAAACACAGAATACCAAAGTTTGCAAAATCTGATAAACCATTGCTTAGAATGAAATGTATAAGCTTAAATTAATATATTTTAGAACACAAAATTTTATGAGCCAAGCCCTAAATTTTCATCTTAAGAGGCTCAAAGAAAAAGAGCAAATTAAACCCAAAAAGAAAGCAAGAAAAGAAATGATAAGGAAAAAAGCAAAATCAGTGCAAAACAAGATGCTTAAATGATAGAGAAAAATCATCAAATGAAAAAGTTGATTCTTTGAAAAGGTCAACAAAGTGGACAAGCCCCACATAAATTGATCCAGAAAAAATGCTAAAACCCAAGATCAAATAGATATGATCATGAATTAAAGAAAATGTGGTACTTACATATTATGGTGTACTACTCTGCCTTAAAGAAGGATAAATTCAAGTCATTTGTGGGAAAATGAATGCACCTTAAAAGCATAATGTTAAGTGAAATAAATCAGACATACAAGCTTAAATGTCACATAGTTTCTCTTACATGAGAAAAACCAGAGTATAAATAAAGAACAAAATAAGATAGGTAATAGGAAGTAGAGAGATAGACCTTTCTCAAAAGAGAGAGGGACCAAGAGTTGGAGGGAGAGGTGAAGGGAAGAGGGAAAAGGAGTTGAGAAAAGAATTAAGATGTGTTATCTACATGTACCAACTCCCAGCAATGAATGTAATCATTATGTAGCATGTACTAACAAAAAAAGGATATATGATCATGAAATAAGAGATTACCACTAACAGAGTGAGGGAACCAAAGAACGTTGATGAAGATTTTATAAAAATTAAACAACAATATGGAAATACTATGAACTACTTCATGCCAATAAATTCAGTAACTTAAGATGGACAAATCATGAGCTCATGAAACAAAAGGCTAGTAAATTATATCTCCTCAAAATTTAAATATTTCTGCTCATGAAAAGTTACTTTTAAGAAAATTAGGAGGCAAATTACACATAGGAGAAAATACAATACACATTCTGACAAAGGATTTGTATACAGAATATAAAAAGAACTTCTACAAGTCAAATAACAACAAAAACAACCAAATCCAAACTCTGTTTTCAGGTGCAAAATGGGAACAGAAATGCTAGGGATGGAGGGTTGAAGTGCCTGTAAAGACAAAAGATAAAGTAAAGAAGGGTTGGGAAAGAAAGAAAAGACTTTAGTTATGATGCCTACTCAAGAAAAGAGAAAAGCAAAGATTGCTAGGAAGAGCTTCAGACTGCAACCCAGCCTGAGAATATCTCAGCCAGGCCAATGAAGAATCTTTAAATGAAAGTTATCCAAGAGAGGAATCCATGTAAGTCAGGGTCAGACTACACTTGTGCCCACCCTGGTCTCAGGCGTTGGCCAGCAATAGCAACTCATAACCGTCAGTCAGCTATACCAAAGTAGGTTTTCTCTTAGAGGTCTGAGCACCATGTTTTCATGGCTGTCAAATTATCCAGTTTAAAGAAATGGGTAAAAGTATTAGACAGTTCACAAAGGAAGATATATGCATTACCAAAAACACTGAATTTTGTTTTCTGCATTATTAGTCATCAGTGAAACACAAATCAAAAATACAAATACAAACAATACAAATTTTAAATCAAAATCATAAGAGAAATTGCGGCACAGCTCCCAGAATGAGTGTGAAAAAATGGTAACAAATATCAAGTGTTGGGGAGGATATAAAAGAAATAACCCTTATATACTACTTGTCGGTGTGTAAAATGGTACGACCAGGTTAGAAAACTGTCAGTTTTCTTAGAAGTCAGAAGTATGCCAACTCGATGACCTGGCAGTTTCACTTCTAAGTATTTCCCCAAGAGAAATGAAAATAAATGTTTATAAAAATAAGAAGGTTCATAAAAACTTTATTTATAATAATCTAAACTGAAAACAAGTCAGACATCCACTAATTAGAGACCGGTTAAACCATGCTATGTTCACACAGTGGAATACAATTTGGTAATAGGAAGAAAAGATCTACTGATATACATAGTAACATGGATGAATTTCAGTAGCGTTTTTCCCTGTGATACATTTTTGTTTGTTTGTTTGTTTTGGTGTTGAGGAGCCAACCCAAGGCCTAGTGCATGCTAAGCAAGTGTTTGACCACTAGACATATCCCAGCCCCCTCCGATACTGTCCATACCATCTACGATTTTCCTCCATTCAACATAAGGTTTATGGGATATACCCATGTTGATTCATATGAAATTAGTTCATTTTAACGGCTACATTTGAATTCCACCATTGAAATAAAGCTCAATTTATATATCCATTCCCCTTTAACAGACATTTGAATTGTTTCCAGTTCTCTATTTTAAGCAATTCTGCAATGAATGTTTTTACTTGGGTCCCCTGACGTACTTGTGCAAGAATTTCTATAGCAAATCCCTAAAGGCAGAATTTCTGGGTGCTAGAGCATAGGTATGTTCTACTTTCTTACCAGATGTTGACAAATTAATTCAAATCCATGTTATTAACAGGGCGTTTACTACACTGTAACTCATCCAGCCTGCTCCAATTTTGACTTGTTCATCTGGGTATCTAATTTGCATTCCAAATAATAGGGACTGAACAGAACTCTTGTTTCCATACCCTACTCTGCACACAAATTGCTCCACCCTCAGCCTTTTTGGTTTTCACAGTTACCATCATGCAGTGCGGCCACTGCAGCCTGAAGTCAGGTGACATATTTTATTCTCAACTTTCCCTCGCCTTGCACCTGCCACCTACCACCACCGCCAGGAACACTGAACTCCACTGTCCCTCCAGCCCAAGTTGCCCTCCTCTCTGTGGGCCTCTGGGAAAGCACGCAACATAGAACTTCATTCTGCTTCTCTCCAGTAAGTCTTTTCAAAACACAAATCTGACCCTGCCACTTCTTTGTTTAAAACTGCCCATTGCTCTTGGAATAAAATCCAGTGTAGTTAGTTTGTCTATTTTGCACACCGTGCTGTGAATTTCTTGTGGCCATTACAGTACTGGATCCATTTGACTCACCAGGGCGAAGGGTCAAGAGTGAATGGATGGATGGATGGATGGATGGAAGATTTCCTGCCCACTCTCGCTACAAAGGACAGAACCAAAATAAAAAATAAACGGATAATAAATAGGCAGACCGACATTCCTCTCCAAAAGAGGGAGCAATAGAGTTATTATCGTCTGGATAGTGCTCAGTATCAACAAAGGGAGCAAATTTAGGAAAGTCAGCCTGTTACCAGATACATCCTTGGTTTACCAAGGATATTTTAATTTAAATCATTTATGAATTTGTTTATAGTATAGGTTAAACTTTTTGTTTTATTCATATTCTATTTTAGCATTCCACAGTCATACAAACATTTACAAAATGCTGTGAATAGTGTGTCAAGGTTTTGCTTCTGGATTTGCTACTTTTTAATTAAATGAAGCAGGCTGTCATCCTCTTACTAAGTGGTTTCTTTCTATTTCTCTCCTAAACATTTATTATGAAATTTTCAAACGTATAGAAATCTTCAAAAAAACGTACACTGAGTACTCACATATTCATTACCTAGATTTGATACTTCTTAGTATTTTGCCATATTTTATATTTCTTCCTATAAACATACATTGTCTTTTCAGTGACAATAAATTATAGACTCTGACACTTCACTGCTTAAACCTGCAACTTCAAAAATTAAAAGCTTTTGTCTTCATAATCTCAGATCCTTTATTTCACCCAGATAATTAATAGCAATTCCCTGCATTATCTAATAACTGGCCCATATTCCTATTTCCCCAACTGACCTCAAATTATATTTTGTAGGTTTTTTTAAGCTAGAAGGCTCACACGTTTTGCTTGTTGTGTCTCTTTTACTCCACAATGGCCCCATTCAGAAGAATTTTTTTCATGACACTGATTTTTTGAAGAGACCAGGTCAGTTGTCTTTCGAAATGTTCCCATTCTGAGTCTGTTTCACAGCTTCTTTGTGATGTCAGCTAGCTGATTCCTCAATTACCTGTTTTTCCTCTAAGCTAAAAGAGTTGAAGCTTTATTGCTTTCAGGTTAAATATGTGTTTTTGCAAGAATACTTGAATGGTGATGCTGAGTATTCCATATTCTTTCAGAAAGCGTGCAATGTCAGGCTGCTGTGTGATTAGTGATGCTAAATTTGATCACTCTTTTGTAAAGCTGAGATTTTCCATTTCAAATGAGCAGTTAGTCTCAACCTAAGCATCGAATGGAACAGCACTGGCGGAATGCTTCCTGTGTGCCAGGCTTGGTGCCAATTTTCTAACCTTCTCAACAACCCTAGAAAGTAAGAATTATTCTGTCCATTTAAAGGTGAAGCACTAGGTGTAATGGCACGTGCCTATAATCCCAGCATTTCGGAGGCTGAGTCAGGAGGATTGTCGTGAGTTCAAAGCCAGCCTAGGCTACATAGTGAGTTCAAGTCCAGCCTGATCTACATAGTGAGACCCTGTCTCAAAAAAAAAAAAAAAAATAATAATTATAAAGGTGAGGAAATGGAGGCTCCAGTAAGTTAAGTCATTTTCTCGAAGAAGAGAATCTGCTTCCCAGCTCTTTTTTTAACACTGATACATAGCCAAGGACAGGGCAGCTGGCAAGGTTTTCTGGATCCTACTATATTTCCTTGGTTTATTCAAGAAAAATCATGGTCGGATAAAAAATTTTCCAAAATGAGTAAATGAGGCTTTATGTCTAAAAATTGTTTTTAAACAACTTTACATGCTTTAATTCTTACTTCAGAAACTTCCTACATAATGTTGTTTACGTCTAAACAAACTTAAATGTACGATTGTTTCTCGATAGAAATATAACTTTATTTTATATAGGTTTTTTTTGGAGGGGGGTTTTGTTTTGTTTTGTAGTGTTTCGTTTTTGTCAGGGTACTGGGGATCAAACTCCGGGCCTCGCACTTGGTAGGCAAGTGCTCTTCGCTGAGCTAAATCCCCAACTTCTATTCTACGTAGTTTTTAACAGCAGGTCATAATTTTGGAAACTTATTTTCCCACTTGAATTTGAGGGCCATGAAATCAGGCACGTGGTGACTGAATCATCCCTTCCCAGCTGTAAGGACATCAGAGTCATGGGTAAGTCCATCTCGGCGTTTATTGATAACAAACATACTCATGCTACTCTTATATAAACATGCTCCATTTCCTTTCATTTTAGGAGGAAAACGACATCGAACATTTCAGATATATTCTTTTTTACTTTTACCCTCATATTGGCTCTTCCTCAAAAGAGCGATTTCATGAGTTGCAGCCTCTGAGCTTGGACTCTGTCAGATTCCGGTTCATACATAAGGTAGAGAACGAAAGTTTCAAGGGACAACTATTGGCTTAAAGGGATAGATAATTACTATCATGTGGGAACTGCACACTTCTTTGAAATTTAATCAAGGTCCTTATACTCAGATGGGTTGGGAAATACCAAAATGGTCTATACGTACTCTCCACTATCAGCACCTTATATTTAATTCTCTACAGTCTGGTTACTAATCCTAATTATGACATCTAAAATTGTTCAATCCTTAAATTCTTTGCTTTCTCTGTAACATTTAATCATATTGCATGCTCTTTACGTGGCTCCCATCTCTCTCTTTTCCCCAGGGATTCTAGGACAATCCACTCCCCTGGCCTCTTATTTCTCTGACCAATACTGCTACACCTCTTTCACCAGAATCCTCCTTCTCTGTCCATACCACACACCCTGGTATTCTCTGAGGTCACATCCTCGGCCATCTTAGTCTGCGTGCTTTCCCCAGATGATCTCGTCATTGCTTTGGCTCCAGTCACAGCTGGGCTTGGATGGGTCCCAGCTTTACCTCAGAGACAGAAATCCTTACAGTACTCTCATATGGGCATATACACGGCTTTCGACGGCACATCATACGTCCCCAAGGAAGCGTAATACATCCCAAACTAAACTTATCACATTCCCTCTCTATCGCCCAATCTGTTCCTCCTTTTTTATTTTCATTTGCTTAAATGTACCGCCTCGTCCCTCCCCCTCCCCCAAGTGAGAGGTGCAGGATTTATTTTTGACTCCTCACCACACATCCTGTGAATCACCAACTCTTGTGAGACTAATACTTAAATCCTTTCTATCCTTCTCTTTCTGTTCCTACCCATAACCCATTGTCTTACTCACTTGGGGGCTAGATTTCTGCAAGTTTCCTAAATGGTCTTCCTGTCCCAATCTGTGTCCCCTCCATCTGCAACAATCAATTGTCTATGACCACGGTGTGCACGTAAACCACAAGTCGGATTAAATTAGCCCTCTATTGAAAACATTGATTTGAACTCCTGTTGCTTTTGAGGAAATTTGTATTTTTTTTTTCTTTTTGATGATACTGGGAATTGAACCCAAGGCCTTCCCACTGAGCTAGTTCCCCAGCCCTTTTTTAACTTTTTGTTTTGAGACAGAGTCTTGCTAAGTCACTATACATTGCCCAGGATGGGCTCAAACTTGCAGTTCTTCTCATTCTACAGCCTTCCAGGGTGCTGATATTTCAGCTATATGCCACCACGCCCAGCCTGACTGAATTCTTATAAATAGCATAGAAGATCTTTCATGATCTCCTTCCTACTTCCTTTCTGGTGCTATTTCCCAGCACAGTCTCTTTAATCACACTGAGCTAGATATTCTCAGGATGGGCAGCATTTTTTCAGTTTCTATGCTCCTGCACATACACCTCGCTTCGCCGAAGGGTTCCCTTCCCAAACTTTAATGCTCAACTCACATACATCCTTCAAGAGTAATCTCAGACACCACCATATCAAAGAAGCTTATCAAGTAAACTACTTAGCTCTTATTCCATTCATAAAGTTGTAATTCCAAGTGGTTGAGCGTGCCCATTTCTAGCAATGATTGATTTATTTTAAAATGTTGGGTCCTTATGTATGTTTACTTATTGTGTAGAATATTTGACTCTCTTTCCTAATTACCACTTCATTTGTTGTTGAAAATGAAATCTAATTCTCAACCCAAGAAGCCTGGCTGAATTGTGGTACCAGCCTAGTTCTAGTCTTCAGCCATTTATGGAAAGCTAAATTCTACCCACATTCCTCAAATATTTGTCCAGATGAAACTGTCACATGCAACTGTGCAATTTTACACTATACATCTGCAAAGAAACCTTTGTGGAGATCCTCTTCCAAGCTCTACCTCTGCAGCAAATTGATCGCCTGAAGCTAGAATGTTGCAATAATTCTGTACTACTTCTGATCCAGCCACATTCAGTGGATCAGGCCACCTTGCATGTGAAACTGTCTAGTTTGAACCCTTGTTTACATTTACATGGGAAATTACATTTTGAGTAGTTAGCCAGCCATCCCTTTAGGGATAAGCCCTGTGTACAGCAAGAGGTATCAAGAGACAGGGTACAAAAACAAACTTGAATTTGGAGTTGGTCAGATCTAAATTTTTGGTCTGCTAATTGCGTAGATCTAAGCAATCTCCTTAATGTGTTTGGTTCTCATTTCCCTACTTTATTGGATAGTAACTACCTATAGGTACAGCACAATATTAAATAAGTTAATATATGTAACCTACCCAGCACTGACCCTGAGTTTGTGAGTTCATGTTTGATCTTCCTCCAATCTAATGGGCTTTGGGACACAAGGTGCTACAGATCAAGGAAACAGCATCCCTGGACTTGACAGTTCCATTTAGGTATCTACCCTGTGTACATATCAATGATATCCAGAGCACAAAAGAGTAAAAAGAATACTGGTCAGAAACTTTCTAGTTACAGATCCTGGGTTCAGAGGAAGAGAATTTTCAGTTAAAAATCATTGTCATTTACATTTTTGGATTTTTCTGAGATTTACTCTCATTACTGCTTACCTACTTACTTACTATTTCTATTGTGTGAGTTCTTGGCAAACATCTGATTTCTATGTTTTGGCTGCCACTACTTCTCTCATTGCAGATGCTGCTAAGAATGGTAGAATTAATGGATTGGAGAAATGAAGGACTCTAGGATTCCCTTGCCTGCAACAGTTCAATTCCTTTGAAAAAAAAAAAAAAACCTCAAAGTAAAACAGCTCAAACTAGATGTTCTTGAAGACACAATAGCCACAGGATCAAAGATGGCATCTGGGAACAGTAAGAGACAATGTTTCCAGATTCTTGAGAGTTGGTTAGTGGTGGAAATGGAAGCATATTTTCGTGGCAGATGGAATGTGTTTCTTCTGGGTAGAAAATAACTACCATTCCTTTGGATTTATTTTCCAGGTAAATCTTTGGACAATTCACTTGGGAAAGCATAACAAGGTTTACAATAGTTAAACCGTCACACAGGAGTCCAGTCTATTATTTTCCTGCCAAATCACACTGTCACATAGAAGGAAAAAACTAACACATTAATGTCCAAAAGGTTGTTCTATGTGAAAATAAAAGAATCCAGAAGATCAAGGGGAGTGTCAAGAAAGTAATGAAGGATTTTCCAGCTAATTGGATTGTTTATGTCAATCTCAGTCCTGATTCCATACTTAGTATGAAAAGAGAAAGTGCACAGATTTGTTGAGACAGGAAATGAGCTGGAATCCCATCCGCAGCACTGCAGCAGCCACTAAAACTGCACATAGATAGATAAGTTCTCTCTCCTGAGCACAGGTAGGATCAAATTTTTAACTTACTTAAAGTTAGGTATGGCTAAATTTGGCCAATGAAATACAAGCTCAGGTCAGGTGAGTCCCTTCTGAATGGCAGATTTAAGAGTAGATACATACCCCTGCTATAGCTGCTGTATCAGGCTGAGCCCCAGAGTGAGGACTATGACAACACGGAGAAGGCCCCCAATGAACTCCCAGTTCCCACACTCACGTAGCACAAGAGGAAGACAGACTTTATTATTTGATGTCCCACGGTTTGGGGGTTGCTCGCACATCCACATAATCCAGTTGTCCTGAGGGAGACAAGCTCTTTCTGAATTATTGAAAAAAAACTCTTGCTTTTTTGAACATCATGTTTCTCATTTCAAAGTAGAGACAACTATAAAAATAGCTACTGTCATCCAAGAACCTACTACTAGCATATAAAGAGTAAATCCTTTTAACAATGGTAATGCTATCCTTGCCAGATCTCTATTACTGAAGATGGAAGAATTGATCTTTCCCAAATAACTTCAGAAGGTGTTTCTTCCATGAGGTCTGCTTTTGTACTAAGAACAGTCCCAAAGATAACAAAAGTCTTCAATGAACTTTAAGCTGCATTAAGAAGCAGAATCTACACTTATATATTAACTAATACAACCAGACACTTAAAATTAAAGAATTTTATAGTTGAAAGGAGGTAGATCCAAGATTTGCATCCTATTGGCCACCTAACTAGGAACTAACTGAGCAACAGAACATCGTGCCAGACTATTTTCCTGTTCCCAAACCTGAGGCGATGTCCATTACCTGCCAGAGCTCTGTGGTCTGGGCTACAACCAGGGAGCTTGAGGCTTTCCTGCCGAACAACTAACCATCCCTCCCGGTGCTCCCCACTTTTGGGTTTATTATGTGTGTTTGTAGTGGCCTGTAAATTTCCAACCCTTCTCTCTTCCCTGCGGGCAGTTTCTAGATAGTTCCTATCTGTAATAGATAGCAACCTGTACTGGTTAGGGGTCTCTAGAGGAACCAAACGGATAGAAATTATCCATACAATTATGCAAGAGAATTTATTAGGTAGGCTTACAGGATCAGAGGTGAGAGAGTCCACAAGGGCTGTCTGTGCTCTAGAGAGACTGAGGAACTTGCTCAGGCCAAGAAGCAAGAAGCACAGAACAAGAGGGATCAAGAATACTGCACCAGTCCCAAGTTAAGGGCCTGGAAGCTCACTGGAAAGTCGCTGGTGGCAGTCCTGTGTTGGAAGGCTAAAGAAACTGGTGACCTGGAGAGAGACGTTCAAAAGCAGCAGCAGCAAAGAACACACCTACTAAGGAGACAGGCGCTCTTCTGAACAGGCACACTTCCCCCTTCTTTCCTCTTTTTTTTTCCATCCAAGCTTATTGGTTGGTGCGACCCACCACCGGGGCGGGTCTTCCACCCTCATCCTCCTGGCCTACGTGTCAGCAATCCACAGATACACCCAAGTCGGGGCTTTACTAACCAGCTGGGCATTTCTTATGCCAGTCAACTTCACATACCACAATGAACAGTCACACTACCAAGTCAAACTTTAAGCATTTGCTGTGAATGAGGACCTTACTGCACCCAAATATTCTACTCATGAATCAGTCTCTCTCCTTAGTTTTGTACCAGAACAGACTTCTTTACATCCCTTATCCCACGCTTCAAGTCCCATCTCCTGAAATAAACCGGAACACTCTTGTACACTCTTATGTGGGAATGAGACAATCGTGTTGACCTTTAATCCTCAATTCTCTGCATGGGATCCAATCTCTAAATTCCTCATTTCTTGTCAGGCCTACAGTTTTCATTATCCCTCTTAAAATACTATGTATAGATTTATTTTGTCAAGTAAAATATAATTTCACTGGTGGCATAAATACCATCTGTTGTGATAATGGTTAATTCTCCAATGCCTATCAAGGTCTTTGGCTCATTGCAGAGGCTCAATAAATATGATTGAGTAAATACATTAGTATAAACAATAACACCTGGCCTGGTCTGTGCCAGTTCATTGGAGACCACATCTTTTTATCACTACTCCAGACCTCCTCTCTCCCACCAGATCTCACTCCCATTTCCTCTCCTGTGTGCAACCACACAGGAAAGTGTCTTACTCTTCTGTGTCTTATCAGAGCAGAAGACAGTATGTGAGACTACACTCAAGCTCATCCTCCTGCACACTGATTTGCTGGCCTCGTTCAGGCTGTGGCACACTAGGAGGTACCTTGGCACATACCACCTCTCTGGGCAAGTGAGTGGGAAGTAGAGTCTTCCCCTGGCCGGAAAATGTCTATGAGGTCTCTTCTCTGCGTCCTCTAGACTCATTTCATTTCCCCCACTCCCCTCCACCCCACGCTTGCTCTCCAGTCACAGCACTTCTGATTTTTTGAGACTGTTGTTTCTTTCTGCCCTGAGGCCTTTGTAGCTGCTCTTCCCTCTGCCTGAAAGTTTTCTCTCCCCTCTTCTACTCGTTTTCATCTATTTGACCTCTATACTCATCTGCACTCAAGCACCATTTTCTCAGAAGTCACTCTGATTACCCAGACTAGGTCTGAGCGTTGTTTTTTTTTTTTTTCCCTAGTATTGTACACCTTTCCTTCAGAAATCAGTCATAGTTTGTAACTATGCAGTAACTTGTGACTATTTCTATGTTCCACGAGGGCAGGAGTCTTACTTATTTTAATCACTGTCAGGTCTCCAGTGTCTAACAGAGCTTGAGACACACAGCAGACACTCAAGAACTATGTGTTGAAAGAATATGTCAGCATCTTTCTCATCCACTAGACTCGCCAGCTCCATGAGGGCAGACGGTGTTATTTTGGAGATTTTTGAATCCCCAAGGAAGGAGCTACACAGTCTGTGTCCTAAAGCAGGTGCTCAATAATAATATGAACAAATAGGGAAGAAGAGGAAGAAAATAAGAAGAAAGAAAAGGAGAGAGAGAGGCAGAACTAGTAAGAGTACCCCTGCCCCTTACCTTCCAAAGTGTCTCAGTTTGGACAATAAATTATCTGGCCTACACAGTTATGTTTCATTAATGTTCCTGAACTCTTTTTAAGCAATATATAAAATATACAAGCATATCCATCTTTTGATTCATTCATCCATTCAAAAAATATATACTAAGTGTCTTCTATGAGTTGGGCTCTGTTCTAGTCGTTTTGGATACATCAGTGACCAAAAACAAATATCTCTGCACTCCTCCAGTGGAATCAGTGAAAATGTTAACAGGATAAATAAGGAGATTAAATGATCTCCCGCTGGTGATCAGTGCTAGGATGGAGTCAGACAGATCAGGAACATGAGATGAAGTAGGAGGATGGCAGTTTTAAATCAGTGGCAGGATGGTTATATAAATTTCATTGAGAAGCTGACATTTGAACAGACTTAAAGGAAATGAAGCAAGACTGTATGCGAGATCTGCTGGGAAGAGTGTTTCCATTTCAGGAACAAGCAATGTAAAGACACAAAGCTAGGAATATATTTGATATCTGTGGATCGGCAGGAAACAGCTTGAAATAAGATGATGGATGAGAGACTATTAAAGCACCAAAGAATATAGTCAAAGATGAGAGCAACCAAATCATGTAATACACACGAATATTATATGTAGATACTGTGTGGACATGTAGTAGACACATATACACATACCTGAATACAGTTTTTGTTTTAAATAGTATAGTATTTTTAGTTTAGTATTTTTAGTCCTGTAGTTATTTTTACGGTCTAATATCTGTTATAAATGTATAAGGAAATATAAATAGTATGAAATATTTGCATGACAGTTTATTTGTGTCTCTGTATTTTATATTTTGGTAACAGATGTTCTTTCATGCATCTGTTGTGCAATTGAAAGCATGTGTGACTTTACGAAATGCATGGCATCCCATATGCAAGTGTGCATGTGTACTTACATACACACTAATATACATGTCCACATCTATTTAATAAACATGTCTAAGTAGCCGTGCATTACATCGGATGACAAAGAAATCTCGTAGCTGTGTGAATATGTGAACTGTCCATGCAGTCACGGGCTCTCTGCAGGCATCTGGCGGGAGGCAGGTTCCCACGTCTTTCCTCCTGACCATTCTTCCTCTGGAGAGAACCCCAACCCAAGAAAAAGAAGCAGTGCTGAAGGAATAAGCAAATATGGGCAGGTTTCAAAGACTATGAGTCTTAAATCCTGAGATTTAAGAAGATACCGAGGCCATGATTGTTATGGTTTGTGTCTAGATGTCCCCCACAAAGCCTCATGTCATCTAGAGTGTGTGATTACTAAATTAGTCCACTGATCGGTTTGGCATAGTTCTGCCTGAGATCAAGGCTGTGACGCTAGGATTAAAGTTAGGAGTGCTACTCACCCTAAGGCGGGTAACCTGATAAAATATAAGGGACAGGAAGACACTTGTCCCCCACTTTTTGCTTCGCTTGCATACCTTGCTGCCTTCTGCCTGTCTGCCACGCCATCCTCCCTCGGACCCAGCTGATTGTGGACTGAAGCCTCTACAAACTGTGAGCCAAATAAGCCTTGCTTCCCCTAACTTTGGGTGCTGGGTATTTTGTCTCAGAGATAAGAGAAAAGTAACTAAGACAGAATTATGGACCAGAGAAGTGGGGTCATTGCTGTGGCTGTACTTGACCATGTGGTTCAAGAGCCTTTGGAACTGGCCTGTGGGAGCAGAAGATGGTTGCAGGCTGTTTCCCAGGAGAAGCTCTGCTGAGGCTGGTTCTCCTGAAGGGGACTCAGCTGTTCTCATTGAAGAAGGATCTCGGGGCCTCACTGTCGTCGAGGATGGCTGCTGTTGCTTCAAGGGTGCGCTGGTCTTCATCTCTGCTGCGAGCATCGTATCCTGGTTCCAGTAAGATTTCTTCAGTCATCATCTGCAGACACAGATGTATACGGGACAGTGCTGTGGGCTCCCAGCCCTTGACTGGATCTTTCGGGTTGCCAGAACATAGACAGACATTTGGCGCTCTTCCTGCATTTGGCTTATGGGTGAATGTTGTAACTTGTAAATGTCCTGTATTAAATCTGCTCTCTTGCAAACCATTGGCTCTAGAATGGTAACTAGTACAATGATCACCTGATTCTGAAGAACACGCAGCATTCTATGATATGGATAAATCACTGGCCTAATTCTAGTGTTCACTATTCACTGCAAGAGTTAGAAGTGCCAGCCTATTCTTTGTCATATCCTGCAGGAGAATTTCTTTTCTTTCTCTTCAACTTGTTGCAGACAAATAAATTGCTGATACATTTGGATTTTAATTTGAGATTTTATTTTTGAAAAGCTTGGTGTATAGGTTGAGATTTGAAGGGCTTCTTTTTTTCATTTTCCCTACTTGCCAAAGTTGTAAACCTAAGGCCAAGTTAATTAAAGTCAATGGAGAATGTATTTTTTATTAAATTTTTTCTCTCTATTGATTTTTCCCTCTCCTACAAATAGTACAGACTTAGTTCTCAAAATAAAAACACTGTAGAGCAAAGAAAAGGAATAGTCAGATTCCCAAGATGATTTACAAACTCAGACATAGGATTTCAGAAGTGGCTAGGATTTCAAGGGTGGCTAAATTGCCAGGATCATGCGAATCACAGCCAGCTAAGAGTAGTGAGACAGCTGTGTGAGGCCAACCTCCCAGGTACATTCGGTTTATAAAAGCTGGGTTGGTTTCTTCATGGTGCAAACATGTGGATCATTATAGCAGCCCCCTAGTATTCTTCCACTTTTAGTCTGATCCCTCTAACTATTCTCCATCTAGAAGCTAGATGCATCTTCCCAAGGAATAATACTGATGATTTAATTTGTAGGCTCCAAGTCTTCAATGGCTTCCTCTAACCAAGGGTCAACAAACCACAGCCTATAGACCAAGTCCAACTAACCATTTGTTTTGTAAATAAAGTTTTATTGGAACACAGGCCTGCTCATTTGCTTATGTATTGTCTAGGGCTGCTTTCCCACTATGATAGCAGAGTTGAGTAGTTTTAACAGGGACCACATGGCTTCTGCACCTAAAATGGTTATTATCTAGCCTTTTATAGATCGTGCTAATCTATACTCTAACCCATTAAATAAGAACCATAGTCTCAGTCTCGCATTTAAGACCTTCAAGACAATGACCACAAGCTGGCTTCCCACCTTAGTTCCTATACTCCTTAACATCATCCCTGTTAGGGTCAGTGTGAACAGTTTGGTTCCTCCAAAACTCTTCTGGCAGGTTTAAAATGACTCGTGTCCATTTTCTCTTCTTCTGGTAACAGCACTCGAATTTTCCACTGGGAAACTGCTTCTCTCCACCCTTTCAACCTTAATATCTCCAGAGGAGCTAATCCCACCTCCAGCTCCACCCTACTACCTACCCGCAGGAGAGATCCCATAAGATCTGGCAATCTAAGTATTCCATTCTCTTTATTAGGAGTGATGCTGCAATCAGCTTAAACCAAAGCTAGATAAGTAAGGTATAATTCTGGACTCATGTTGTAACTGGCAAACTACTTTTTCCACCAGCTTCTTAAATCTGTCAACTGTCACTTCGCACTGGGAAAAGTTTTCTTGAGGATGAAGCTAACACAAAGGAAGAAGAGCCAAGACATGGAGAGAGAAAAGGGTTCCAGTTCCAATGACATATCTTTAGACACCTAGTTCAAGCTGTTTGTGCAGCTAGACTGTTTATATAGTATCCTTTTCATGAACTGGTCCCTTTTTGCCTTTTGACAGTCTGAATGGACTTCTTTCACATGCAGCTGATATAGTCCTGATGCAAACACATTTCCTGGTTCCATATCTGCTTGTTCTTGTTCCATCTCATCCTTCTACTGTGAATGTCTTCCTCCTATTTCTGTCTACATTTTTAATGGGCTATTTCACAGATTTGCATGTCTCCTTGCACAAGGGGCACACTCATCGTCTCTGTATCGTTCCAGTTTAGGTACATGTGCTACCAAAGTGAGTCCTTGGCCACCTCTTACCCAGATGTAAAGACCCATTGCAAACTTTATCTTCTCTGTGAAACTTCTCCTGACTACTTAGTAAATACAACCTCTCTCATTGTTGAGCTCTGTATCTTATTTCTTCTTTCTTATCATCCAATGCTATGCTTAGTGCATTATAGTAAGTGCATTAAAAAGTTTGTTGAATCAAAACATAGCTAGTGTGGAAAGATTTACTTTTAATTAGTGTATTTGGGGTGAGGATACTTGGGAAATGGGAAATGCTACAGGCTGACACATGCTTTCATCTACCTTACAAAGTTAATTCTAGCGAGGCATGGTGGCCCAACACTCAGGAGGCAGAGACAAGAGGACCATTATGAGTTTGAGATCAGCTACATAGTGAGTTCAAGGCCAGCCTGAACTATATAGCAAGACCCTAGCTCAAAAAAAAAAAAAAGAAGAAAGAAAGAAAAGTTAATTCTAATTTTAATAGAATTTTTTAAAAACTTACAGAAATATTGCAAGAGTAATGCAGAAATAATGCAAAGAGTTCCTACACCCTATTTACCCAGATTTCTCTATTGCTAGTCTTTTCTATAATATAAATCTTTCTATAATATAAATATAATTTTCTATAATATAAATCTTGTGCTTCTGTCCCACTTATGCCATCAATATCAATAGAGCTCCACCCTTCAACCCACGAGCCTCATCCAATTGTTATTCTTTCAACAATGTCTCTGTTTTCTTTCTAATCTAAGATCCAGTTTAGCATTATGCACTGCACTGACCTATCCTGTACTTGATTTCCTCCGTCCTTTCTGGCCTTTTCTTGAATTTGGCAGTTGAAGATGGCTAGATTCTCATTCCACAGGCTGCCCCTCCTTCAACCTGGGTTCATTCCACAGTTCCTTATGACCAGATTCAGGGCATGAATCTGAGGCAGAAATATTGCAGGAGTAAACACCCCATTCCTCCCAATGCACTCCATGGCAAGGCATCTGGCCCGTAATGACACTAAACTTTCTAAACCCCGAGTACTTGATCAAATTGTTCTTTGCTAGTTTTGTCCTTTTATCTTTACCATTGATAATTTTTTTGGCAGGATATTCTAAACTAACCCATATACTATACTTCAGCTAATTTAACACCTGTTAATAATTCCTGCCTGAAACAATCATTACCGCAATGCTGTCAAATGATAAATTTCTATCTCCATGATTCCCCCTAAATTATTAGTTGACATTTTACTGAAAGAAAAGCAAATGGTTCCTCTTTCTCTCTCTCTTTTTCTGTCTCTGTCTCTATCTCTCTCTCTCTCTCCATTCTTCTCTCTCCACCTCAGAGTGGAGGCAAGGATTCCTATTTTATGCAACAGGCATTAATCTATTAAAACCATCATTTATTTTGACACACTGTTATAAATTAGGCCAGTAAGTGGTCCTTCAACCTGACTCCTATTTCCTTTTGACTTGTCCTTATAGTCTTTCAATATTTTCCTACTTTCTGATGCCAAAAATGTTTTGGGCTCATATTATATCTCTCTTGCCCCAGCCTTGAAATCATCCTTTTTTCCATGAAGGCTTGGTTCTTTTTAGTGGAAAATTCCAAAGCAAGATATGAAACTGAGTATGCATATTGCTACAAGAATGACATCGTTTCTAGATCCTCTCAGCAGACAGAAGAAATATTGCATGTGCACACATACATTCACACACATGCCTCCATATATACCTACACAGGCATCTATGTTTATTTCTACATCTAGGTATATGATATTTTAAAACAATGCTAAGAGTTTACTTCTGTATCTCCAAGTCTAGTCTAACACTTCAGGATTTTTTTCTAGATCTCCTCTTTCCATATTGATTCTTTTTTTTTTTTTTTTTTTTGTCTTGTGTTTTGAGTCAGGGTCTCACTGTATAGTTCAGACTGTCCTTGAACTCATTATGTAGCCCAGGCTGGCCTCGAACTCATGGTGATTCTCCTGTCTCAGCCTCAAGTGCTGGGATTACAAGGGTGCACCACCATTCCTGGTGTCTTTCCATATTTCTAATTCTTTTTTCTCACTGTGCTTAATATTGACCCTGATATTAAAAAAAAAAAAAAAAAAAAAACCTGCTAGGATATTCTCTTGCCTTCTCGCTCATCAGAGAGCTCCCAATGTGTCCAAATTGCAGGAACTCAATGAATCAGTCCTTGACGCCTGGGCTGGGGATAGCCTTGGCTTTAGCGATGAACTGACTAAAGACGCTTCAGGAGGCTGGTGTGTGCTTCACTGTCCGACTCTACCTGACAGGAGAACCTCTTTAACTGGCCTTACAGGGTTCTTAAAATGAGGAATGAAAAAGTATTCTCAAAATCTCCCTGTGGTTCTCTAGAGACAGGAGCTTTATAAATGTGTGGGAAAATTCTCCTCCATCCATTCTCATTCTGCCAGAGACAGAGACAGCGTTTGAGGATCACCGCTGTTCTCAGGTTTCTAAACAGGTCAAGCAGCTAAATATTGCATTAGGTGCAACAGCATCAGTCAAAATGAATTGTAAACAGCCCTCTACTTCCATATCTTTAAAATTTCTTTTACTTAAATAAATGCAGCGTGACAGAGGAGTGCACACGAGCCTATCTTGCTGCTTAACGCAGGGTGTACTTTCAATTCTGGGGTCAGACGTGACATGCTCTCAGAGGGGGGACAATGGACAACAAGCCAAAGTGTCTGGGTGGACTTCACC
>PVJO010015034.1:8649-46494 GCA_004026905.1 Hystrix cristata
ACCTAAATGCCCAACAACCAACGAATGGCTAAAGAAAATGTGGTTTTTCTACACAATGGAGTACTACACTGCCATAAAAAAGGATAAACTAGAGTCATTCATATATAAATGGATGTTCCTTGAGAACATACTTTTAAGTGAAATAAATCAGACACTCATGAGTACACATCGAATTGTTTCTCTGATATGAGAAACCATACTGTAAATAAGGACAAAGAGGTGTAATAGATATTATATAAAAGGAGGATGGTGTGTAGAGGAAAGGAGTACTAGAAAGAAAGAAGGGGAAAAGCAGAAAGGCAACAGGGCAAAGAGATGGGAAAGGGAAAATATGGAAAATGATGAATGAACCTGCTGTAAATAGGGAGGGAGGGAGCAGAGGGGAGGGGCGGGGGAGAGGGGGGAGAACCAAGATGTATCATGTATAGGTACAGAATAAATGTAATGAATGTGACCATTGTATGTAGAATGTACCAATACATGTTCTTGGCTTCAAATTTAAAAAAAAAATTACAATCACAAGATGCTCCTCTGTTCTCCAATGAATCACATTATGATTCTGTATGGTGAAGGTGAAAGACAAAATTAAATTTCACCTGATTATACAACACCATAGTTATTTCTGTGGTAGGAAAGAAGCTCACAACAAAAAAAGCAGTGGAAGAAGTAGAAATGGAGGAAAAGAGGTGTCATTGAAAATATTTCTTTCCTGGAGGAAACAGTAAACAGAGTGGTTAGCAGATAGTGAAAATAGACCTAAGTTTGTTTGGTACCATAGTTCACTAAGAGTATGATCACACTCAAATAAATAACACATCACTTAAACCACAGTTCCCTAATCTATACGAGGATGTAAATAGAAATCAACTCTGAGATATTTTGAAAGTTAAAGAAAATAATGCATGAAGCTTGCTTAGTACAGAACTTCTGGTTGAGCCTGGTAAGTTCTCAGGAGTTAGAATGAGTTTCAAGTATATTGAGAGTTTAGTGTTCCTAGAGCCTCAGGGATACTCAAGAAATCAATCTTTAGTTTACAAGTCTTAGAGTCAATACTGAAAATCAACAGCAGCTTTGCAGTGGGGACCAAATATGTACCAGCATCTCCAGAGAAACCGTGAAGCAAGATGACCAAGGATGGGAAAGAAGATTTGGCAACTGTCAGAATCCCCACCTGTGGGGGTGGAAAGTTCCCAGGGGAATTGAGAAAGACCTCAGAAATTTTTATCTTCCTCAGGAATAATGGCACAGCCATGTTTGACATATAGGATTTACATCTTTGCCATTAAAAATACCTTATTCTTTAACTTTTCACCATTGATTTTTTTTTCCTTTTTCTAGCCAGGAGAAAAGCATCAAATTTTGGATTTCCACTCTATACATTTATCTATGTTGGCCAAAAATCTCCAGTCTTTTATAGAAAATCATATGTCATGGTGGACAATGAACTGGACCTTCCAGGACAGTCAGGCTGAGAAACACACAGCTTTTTCTTTTGCTGTTCAAGGTATCTCTGTTAATAAAAATAATGCCTATCTTTTTAGTCAAGCAATTTCTTTGGCAAGAAATTCAATTGTCCCCAAATAGATTTATTTCTGTCATTATATTAGTAACAAAAGCAAAATAATTGAAAGAAAACTTATATAAAATGAACCTGCATGCATGCACACACGTGTGTGTGTGTGTTTGTGTGAGTGTGTTTGTATATGTGCTTGTGTGGTGTTAAGGACTGACCCCAAGGCTTTGTGTTTACCATCATGTGCTGTACTACTGAGCTATACTCCCAGACTATAATTAACTTTTCAATATTAATCCTCATTTTGAGGGGCCAATCCTTTCCAGTGATTATATTAATGTTGTTTAATGAAGTTTTTCTTAGTGCTAGTGAGGTGAATTAAGATGATAGTCTAAAATGTTGACGTTGAAGAAACTGGGAGAACGTGAAACTAGAATTTTCTAAGCAAGATAATCTGTATTTTCAAACACTACAGCGACTTCACAAAGACACGTCTGGTAAGGCTCACTGTGTCCACCTGTCCTTGCTATTATATGCTTGTGATGATTTTGTCTAGTGAATATTTCATGGCAGAACTCGAGATGTTGAAAAAAGGACAGAAAGTGTTATTAATGTGTTATTTAGAATTAGAAAAAGTTGGTGGAATAGGTAATTTCACATTTGTCAACTATGGCCTGCCTGGAAACAATGCATACCAAAGAGTAATAATCTTGCAAACAAGAATAAAAAAGAAGCCTGATTTGAAAGAGCTTTTATTGGTGAGGAAGAGGATAATTTGCAAGTAACCTTGATGTTACTTGTTGTCCGTGTTATTTTTATCTAGGTGCTAGAGTAGAGGAAGAAAATGCTGAATGTCACCATGCTTTGTGACCAACCCCAGAGGTCAAAGATAAAGGAAGCTCATGAGGAAAAGCTCCAGAACTCCAGACGTACAAAGATTCCCTATGTGTATTAGGAGAATGAAGAAGTCAGGCAACATCATTTTAGACCACCAGCATTGCAAGAAATATATTTGTGAAGATATAAGAAAAAAGTCTTCTTTGTCTACAGGGGTAGAGACAGGAGGGTGACATTATCAGTGTGGTATAATTCAGTAAAAAAGGAGGATCCTCAGCATCTACTAGTCTCCAGGAACATTCTCAGATAGTACCAGTAACTGCAACAATATAGATTATTTAAGCCAAAAGCTAAGCTACAATTTATCTTGAAAACATTATGGTAAATGAAATTTTCCAGTCACACAGCCTACATACTGCATGATTTCAATTATTAAAAAATATCAAAGACAGACAAATCTAGTGATCAGCAGGGTCTGAGAGAAAGTAAGTGTCAGGAAAACTGAGCAGGGTCAATTGAAAGGATGCATGTATAAAACAGGTGTGGAAAACATTTAATTACATCGGTTTTTAATTGTTTTCACTTTGGTTTATCTGCCTTGATAGATCATAAGACTCTTAAAATAAAACATGTCTGTGTACTTGACAATCAATAGTAGTTACAAAAATCCTATGCAAGATCTCCAATACTAGCATATATACTTAAAAGAAATTCTGAAGTAAGCTTCCATTTTATAGGTGATGAGATTAAAATTAGAGAGAAAATAATTTTTTCTAGGTCAATTTTATATTTAGAGCCAGAGTCTTCTGAAATTTCTTTTAAATCTCTGTACAGAGGAGTGTGAATATTATTTATAACCAAAAATTGGGCTGAAAATGGCAGAACCTGAAGTACATAATTTATCTGGGGTTAGGCAGAGCACATTAATGAATCTTTTTGTACTGCAAGGTAAAATAGGAGTAGGGAATTAAACTTCTCTGTGAATTATAGCAAATAGAACAGAGTTTTCAAAAAGCTACAGACCATCATGAAGGCTTATGAATATGAGGTCGTAGACCAGAGCTCAGGATTACCAAACAGAGCCTGATAAAGTGTTAAGCATGGAAATACTGCTCTCCACTATAACCACCAGCAGCCACGCCTGTGGTAGAAAAGGCAACAGATCGCAAAATCTTTGCATGAAAATTTTTCTAACTTTGTTTTTTTTTGTAGGGAGAATATAATGGAAAACGTGTTGATGTTTCATATCTGGTTAGGCAGAGCACAGAGAAAACAAAGAACTAAAGTAACAGAATTATTTAGAAGCTAAATAATAAATTATGCTGATTTGAAGTGAACATACCCATGTATTTTAGACATACATTTAATTAAAATCCAACAGTGAATGCAGCTACTGTTTATTATCTACATTAGCAAAAGATATTTTTAGGCACAGGAATTTTATTAGTAGTAATATTTAGAATTGCTGATATATGGTAATAATAAAAATATTAGTTTTGAATTGGTTTTATTATTATTTTTAAGCTACCTGAGGACAATGCCTTAGGGATGGTTTACAGCCCTTTCCGGGGATGGGACATACCCATGTCCTAATATTGTATCTGTCACTATGAGGAACTATCATGTAGGTAAAGAAGTGCTACCAAATATATACACATATATATGATACGTATTATGTATGCGAATCACATATGAATACATAATGTATACCTATAGATAGGTAGCTCCATATAGACACAGGTATTTCTATACAATTAAAGTTTTATACACACACACATATACATATATATATTTTTATTTTAACTGGCCATTAATCTCAGCAGACATCTACATTAGTTAGAAAGTACTGAAGGTAAAGAGCTAACATTTATTGTAGGATAAATAATTTCTAAGAGCTGCAAAAATACGAACCCGCCAATATACTTTTCTCACAGAAATAAATTTTATTGTTTGTACAGTATAATTTGGTTTTTAAAATATAAACTGATGGGGCTGGGGATTTAGCTCAGTGATTAGAGTGCTTGCCTTGCAAGCACAACGGCCTGAGTTCGATCCCCGGCACCACCAAAAAAAAATATATATATATAAACTGATATTCCATGCAATGTTCAAAATTATAAAGTTTAAATTTTATATTCAATATCAGATTTCATAGTAATTTTCTGTGATATTTATATAAAATGAATGTAATATAATTTTATTATACATTATGCTAATTCATATGAAAATTGACTGAATATACTCTATATATAGAAAAACTTTCAAGTTCTTATAATTCTGTAAATCCCTTTTTTTTGTAAAGGATAATGATATATAAACACACACTTCTTAAACTTCAAACTGTTCTCTTACATTGTTTTTGCAGTCATGTAAAAGATACACACAAAAATAAATACCATGAGTTAAAATGAGGAATTTGCTCTAAATTTAGCCTTAATATCATCTATCTCTATAATATGTTGTTTTTTTTTTAATGTGGCAGAACATTCAGCCTATATCGAGCACTAAAACTTCTCGAAGCTTCTTCTCACATGGACAGTAAGGTTGCCCATGTCGCTCTCTGTAGTTATTCTGTGCGTGTCTTTTACACTCTCTATATAATTTTCCCAGAGCTGGTCCTTTGTGTACTAAGTTGCTGTCTCAAAGAGGTGTTCAATGTTTTCCTAGCTTGTGAGGGCTGCTGCTTTTTGTGTATTCATCTACTGTTTTAGACTTGGGTCTTTTAGTTCTAGGAAGTTGTATCTACTGCTCTACGTTTTAAAAAAAAAAAAGTTTCTACACAATCTGGTGTAGACCTTTTGGTTTGCAGACATTCTAGAACTACCATTCTGTATTGGCTTTGGTTTACCACTAATCTGCTTAGAGGAAATGACATGCACTCCAACATCTAGTGCCCAGTGAGCGAGTAGGAAACAGGCCTCCCTTCAGGTAGCCTAGTACATGTGTCCTGCAGTTTGTTATGTGAATCCTAATGGGTTCATTTTGTTCCCTGATGTTAGTAATATTAATTTGCCATCTGGTATTAATGTTTCTTTAAAGATTGTGTGTCCACTTAAAAGTGTTCATGTTACCGGGCCTCAAATTATTCATTGGTAAAAGGATGGAGATTAAGGAGTAGATGTATTAACATACCACTCTAAGTGTATGAAATGAAATCAATCATTACTATCTTTGATAATTCAGTCATTCATGAAGAAGAAAACAATGTATTGATTGTTCATTCACTAGAAGAGAAGTGCCACACTAACAGTAGACTCGTTTTTCTTTCTTTCTCTCTCTCCCTAGTACTAAAAAGCAATTTCCAACACATATGCTTATATACAGAAGATAAAAAAGAGATGTTAAGATAAAGAAAAGAAAATAAAGGCAACTTTCTGCTCCCAAGGATAGCACACTACCTGTTTTAAGTGGAAAGTTTTGGTGGAAAAAATCTCAGAAACTAGAGTTCTGCATTTCACTTTGTAGCCTAATTAGTTAAATGTTCTCTGGTATCATTTAACCTCTAGGTGTCTTATTTTACTCACCTGGAGATTGAATAACATGTCCTACGTGAGGGTAAGGTATTGAGTTTAGCCATGAATAACAAAAAGATTTCAACAGGTAATAGAGGTTGTATTAGTTAGCTTTTCTGTTGCTAAGATAAAATACCCAACACTCACAATACAAAAGAGAAGACATTTAATTAAGCTCAGGGTTTGGGGAAATTGGTCTACTGACAGCTGGCAGGAACTTCATGGTGGGAGGGCATGGCAGAGAAGAGGTGCAGTTCATGGTAGCCCAGGGGCAGAGCAAGTTACAGGGCCAGGAAGTAAGAAGCAAGAGACAATATACAATATACATATAGTCCCCAAGACCACACGTTCACAACCCACCCGGATACACCTAGGAGTGTACTCTACCAACTTGCTGAGCATTTCTTAATCCAAAGGTGTTGACATGTCAGGATCAACAGTTGTAGAGGTTTAAATGAATATTTAATTTTATTTTTCTCCAAGTAATGAAAATTCTATAATTAGAACTTTAGGGCAAGGCTTACAGCTCCATAATGCTGTCAGGGATCCCATTTCCTACTGTCCTGATACTCAGATCTTCACAGTGCACTCTCACTTTGTGGTTGCAGATGGCCACTCTGGGCAGAAAAATGGGAGGTACACAAGTCACAGGATCATCTAGATGAGTCGGCTTCTTCTTCAGGAGTTACATTTTCTCTTAGATCTTAATAGACGGAACTATATGACAGGTTTGTAAGGACAGCAGCAGAGCTCTGCTGTGGAGGAATAAATCTTCAGTAAGCAACTAGTTGTTTTAGCCACAAGAGTGGTCTTTTCATTTATACAATAAACAATTGTGGCATGGGCACTAAGGCTTAAGTATTTTACAGTGATTGGGATGGAAAGAAAGCAGAGTTCAGCAGTGAATAAATCTCTGCTCCCCGTGTCTTGAAAGGAGAAATAATAAAATGATATTTATGAATTTTGTTCCAGCAGCATGGTCTAGATTGAAATTCTAATAAAAATTTGGTGCGGTAGTTACAAGGTGAACCTGTATTCAGGGGATAGGGAAGTTGACACTTCCCCTGGAAAAGAGTGTGGCAGGAACCACTAATACCAGCTTCGACAACAATTTTCTGTGCTTCTTACGGCCTTTGAGGCTGAGTATCAGAAGAAGTGTGTGATACCCTTCCTTACCTAACTACAGTCAGGATTCACTAAATTAGGGCTCACTGGTAAACAATTTCCTGATGCTGTACTAGTTTTAAACTACATATTTCTGGGCTAATTGCTTCTATGGAAAACATAAATTTCTCTACTCTCTACTCCAATACAATTTTGTCCCATTTCACCCAGTTCTGCACATTTCAAATTAGGTATTTTGGTTATGTTGGCTAATACTTTCTGAGTTCGCTCATATTTAAAATTAGAATACTATTTACCTTATTAATAACAAAGTTTCAGTATCAGATAAAAATGGACATTTAAATTCTTTAGTTGCTGCAAATTAATCTGCAAATAAGCATGGTCCTTATGGCTGTACTTTGCTTTGGCTGGCTTTGGACATGTTCTATCAACATTACATTTTTGCCCACAGATATTTCCTAGCTGTAGTTTATGTCATTTTATATACAGCATACTGTCTTCTTATGGCCTGGCAATACTTTTTAATTAAAATGAAAGTTTATATAAAGATATCTGTTTATTTATTCTTCAAAATTCTTCCCTAATTTAGCATCTTACTTATTATCCTCACTTCTTAATTCACTAACCAATCTCAATTTCAAACTTTATCTTACATCGATTTATCCATTTTGATAATTTATGGATTTTGTTTTCTATTTATAGCTTTGTTCAATTTCCTTACAGCCAATTGAGTTATTACTTATAATGAAAGGAAGGACACATTGAAAGCTACATGTGTGCTAATGGCAGTTCCTAATCTGGTTTAGGGACACATTATTTCAGAGACTTTGTTTTCACAATTATGTTTTTTTCACTAGACTTAAACATGCTTTGCATTCCATTGGTAAGGGACCAGGAGATACTGGAAAGAATTCAGAGAACAGAGAGATGTTCTGGATAAAAACAAAACCCCACCACAAGAAGGCACACAACTGTAAAATGTACTGATCACTGAGAGCTGATTGATTAATACACTCTTTTTTCATTCCGTTTCTCTACCATATTATAAGGTCCTTGAGGATTGGTACCAATTGCAAACCAATTTTATGAGCATTAAAGGAAGATGTATAATGCCAAGTCCTTAGTGTGAATATGATCAGTAACTTTTAAAGGCAACAATATAGTTACCAAATGCTGCGACTGACACAAAAGCTAATATGTTGATGCTATTTTACTGTGTCTTATCATCTCTTTTCTGATAAAATTGTGTGTGTCCCTCCGTCTCAATGAGGAAAACAGAGGCAAGGTGGGGGCGGTGGACGAAGAAGAAATAGAGGTAACGGAATTAATTTAAAAAGGAATGAAAATGATGTTCTAGGTGATTTTTCTTTCACACCAAAATTCGCAGTAGCATAAAAGAAGGTTTCGGGAGAGATAAACAAGAAGATAAATATTCGAAACTTACATTTCATAAATATGAATTGATTTTAGAGTTTACTTCAATGAGTATAGCAGAAAACTTATTGCTTTGATTTAATTTAAAGCAGGATATGCACTAGCTGTCTCTTAGCTAGGCTCATTTATAAACTATTAATGATTTAATTTGCATTTTCATCAGGAAGGGAAAAACATAGTTATTACATAGGTCTCTTTTTCTCCAGACACTGAGTCATTATTTAATTAAGCATTGTTTATGGCTTTAGATATCACATTTGCATTTTTATCTGGGTGCTGCTGTATTTGAGTAAACCTATATTTAATTTATCATCTTATATATTTTTTAATCCAGGCATATGCAGATCATTAGGTTTTTATAACGACATGTTTTCTTTAAATTCTTTAACTTCCTTTAATGGTTTCACTTCCTTTTCTTTGAAATAATGCTGTTAATAAGTTAGAGACTGAAAGAGAACTAAAATATTCCATACAACTTTCCAGTGACCTAGTTCGTGGATTCCATTTTTTTAAAGTAATTGCATTTTTACTATATACTTTGTGGTGTTTCCAATTACTTTTCTTTACACAGGCTTGATTTTCCCACTATATGTCTCCTTTTAAGGGCTGCGTAAGTCGTGAGCCATGTTTTGAGAACGCTATGAACTCCTTAATAAAGCTTAAGCCAAGATAACATTAAAGAATATTATTAAAATGGAAGAAATTGATAAAATGTGTAAACTCCCGAGACTGTAATCATTATCTAAAGTAATATGAAAAATTGTTTTCGGGAAGCATAAGCAGAATCAGAAGTATAAAGTTACAAAAGTAAAAATTGATTTTGAATATTAGGGAAACAGTATGGAAGTCTTTAAACCCTAGGTACCCTCCCGAGGTAGATAAAATAATTCCTTTGCATAGAATAGTTCATTGGCTTCTTTAGAGAACAAGAAAGCTAAGAGCCATAAAATAGCCACTTTAGTTCCCTCTACATATCTATATACTACATCTATAGTGGGTTGCATTTAAAAAGAAATCTGAAAAACGTGCATATACCTCCCCAGAGTGGCCATCCTGCTTCAACCTAAGATTCACTCTGTACACCATTTCTCTCCTAACTAATGGTAGTCTCGAAGCTCACTTTCCCACAAACACACAAACAAACAAACAAACCTGAGCAGAGTCAGATGACCAAGAATCAGAGCTTCAGTGGAGTTGGAATACCAAGAAACTAGACCTGAAAACAAGGAGGAGAGGTTGAGAGGTAGAGGGGAGTGAAGGAGGGTCGAGTACCCAGCTGGTAGAGGGTTGAGGCAGACGAGCCAGAAGGTCGTCCTGGGTATAGATGGCTGAGTCACATAACCACAGGAAGAGGAATTAATAAGGAGAGGAAGTGAACCTAAGACTTTAAAGGATGTTGAAGTGATCATAGGTTGTTACTGTAGATAGGCATAGAGCAAGAAGCCGTAAAGGACTGGCATTTTTATTTATTTATTTATTTATTTATTCATTTTTGGTGGTACTGGGGATCGAACTCAGGACCTTGTGCTTGCAAGGCAAGCACTCTAACCATTGAGCTAAATCAAGGACTGGCATATTTGAAAAATAGATTTCTAGAAATGAGTGATATGATCATCAAAACGAAAATATATTCAGTAGACAGATTAAATGCACATGAAGAAAGAATTTGTGAACAGAAAACAGAAATGTAATAATTACCTTGAAAGTAAAAAGGTAAGTTTAGCAGATGGAAAGCAAGAAAGAGAAATTAAGAGACCTCAAGTCTACAAAGGAAATTCCTGTTATATATGTATACGGAATTCTAGGTGTGAAGATTGGCCCGAATGTTGAAGATGCAGTATTTTAAAATAAAAATGGCAGAAAAATTTCCTAGCAACTATAAATCTACAAACTGAATGCTTGGCAATGAAGGCAAATTTCAAAAATCAATGAAAAACATACTAGAGTAAAACTAAAAGAAAAATCAAGGACAAGGATATTGAATAGAGAGAGAAAAGAGAATGAATACCTTCAACAGAATAGCTGCTAATAGAACCAGAGCCCGACGGAAATCAAAAGAGATAAAATGTTATCTTTAAAGGACTGAGAAATAAAGGTCAATAAGGGTTCATTCTTAGAACATATTGTTTACTAGCATGATACTTATTTTTATAATTTCAGAACAATCCTAAGCAACATTCTATATCATATCAGATATAGTTTATATCCGTGTGATATATGTATGTGTACGCACATGGATATATAAAGGAATGGTTAGCACCTATCTTTCAAACTGGAGGTAGAAGAATGAAGTAGGGAGAAAGCACACTCACCACTAAAATTTCAGGCAGAGTTTCACTTTTTAAATGTGTGTTGTTTCGCGAGTTTACATTGTATCACACATAACAATAAAAGCAAAGTAGGCAAGCAGGAAACATGATGATAGTATATCATGAAATAAATAAAATGAAACCCCAATTTAAAAAAAAACAGTCTCTATCAATTAAATATTTGAGAGAAGCAATAGATAACTTGAGACAAAATAGCCACTTAGAATTTTCATTTAACTTCTAACAATATACTCCAAAATGTTATGGAACAAAAACAGCTATGGAGTTTATGGAAGCAATATGTGAATAGCCCTCTCATCAGACTCAATTGCTTTTCTTCCCTCAGGGTTGTGATGAAAAGCCAGGAACAGAATGATTTCTTAGCATCATGGATTCTGAATCTCTTTTCTATTACACATGGCGAAACATCTATCATCAAAATACGTAGTTACTAATCTGCTTCTAATGGTTCTTTACACAGGCCCTAAAGAAATAGAACACTGCTTCTATTCTGCATGTAAGAACTCGTAAGTTACCACTCCATCTCAATCATAACTACAAAGCTGAACTGAAAAAAATCAATAATACTTCTTAGATCCATAAAAGAAGTGAGGTCACAGACAAATGTTTGCCCCCAAAATTCTAACGACTGACTGGCGAAAATAGACAATTACAATTTAGGAGAGCAGAAATAAATCTCAGATTCTAAGTATGGGAACCCTTAGCTGTGATTGAAAAATTACCGAAGTCTTAATGTGAGTAAATCTGAAACCTGAAGCCTCTAGGGAACCCAACTATTGGGGTCCTCCACTTTTTATTAACATGGAGTGTATTAGTTGTATAAATCAACAAGTTTCAAGTTGATGAAATTTCCATACATACGTATAACAGGCATTGATCACATCCACCTTGCTTTCCACTATCTTCTCCTATCCTCTCTTCCCACTCCCTTAGCCCCCTTCCCAGCTCCTAAGGGTTCCTCTTCTACTTCCAGATCATTGTTTTGTAAACTTCTGTATCTGAGAAAAAATATGTAATACTTATCTTTCTGTGTCTTGCTTATTTCTCTCAGCATGATACCCTCCAGTTTATCCATTTTTCTTCAAATGGCATGATTTCATTCTTCTTTATGGCTGAATAGCAATCTGTTGCGCATATATACCACATTTTCTTTATCCATTCGTCTGCTTAAAGGCACCTAAGCTGATTCCACAACTTGGCTATTATGATCAGTACCGCAATAACATAGGTTTACTGGTGTCTCTTCAGTGTGTTAACTTCATTTACTTTGGATGTACCTACCCAGGAGTGGAACTGCTGGATCATATGGTAGCTCTATTTCAGATTTTTAAGCAGTCACAATAGTGTTATCCACAATAGCTATACTAATTTACATTCCCATTAACAGCATATACAATTTCCTTTTTCTCCACATCACCTCCAGCATTTGTTATTTTTTTTTATAATAGCCATTCTAACTGGGATAAGATAATATCTCATTGTTGGTATGATTTTCCTTTCCCTGATGGCTACTCATATTGAGCATTTTATAAGCCAGACACAGAAAGATAAATCCTACCTGTTCCTTCTTGTGTGTGGGAGCTAAAAATAATAAAGTCAACCTGAATTTAAAATAGTGACTACTAGCAACTGGGAAGGAGAACAAAAAAGGCAGGTGGGAGTGTTCAGTGGAAATATGGAGGTTGAATAACAGGTGCCAAAACACGGTCAGACAGAAGGAATAAGTGTGTTTTGTAGCATCGAGGGATGATGGTAGTTCACAATAACCTATTATACAGTTTATGAAGATCTACAAGAAGGGAGTGTGAAGACATAAGTATAGGGAAATGCTAAGTGCTCTGCTTTGATCACTGCATGCCACACATGTGTGTTGAAATATCACACTGAGCTTCATTAATATGTACAATTAAAAATCAAAGATTAAAACAAAAAAAAATTAATGAAAAAGGGGTAGCATGAAATTGAAATGCTGGATTAAGTAAAAGGGTAGTAATATAAAATTCTAATGGCAATACTAAAAATAAAAGTGCAAGGAGATAGCCGATGTTATTTTGCAAAATATCAAGTGGCCTTATTTCAAGAACATGATGCATCTTGCAGTGTGATTGCTCTTCATTCTACATTAACTAACACTGCTGGCTCCAGGACCCTCTTTGGGTCACATTGGCCTTCTGGAGATACACAGAGATGAATGATTTGGATCACAGTGTCCTGTCAAGGTTTGTTGATCATGTAATGACTACTAGTATCATAAGAATAAGGCTGTAGATAAAGGTAGCCAAGCTCAAAAGGTACGCTTTTGACAAAACCTTTCATTAGCTAACAGTATATCCATTTTTCTAATTTGTTTTTTATTATAATAATCATGTCTGCTTTGAGAAATTCTATACCCTTATGTTTACAATTACTATTTTTATTTTAGGTTTTTATTTTAGGCTTTTTTAAAAATTTTGGTAAAAAAGCTTAAAATGAAATATGTCTCCTTAAAATTTTAAGTGTCCAGTGCAATATTTTTATCTACAGGCACCATGTTGTACCTCAGCTCTCTTCAACTAATTTATCTTGCCTAATCAAAACTTTGTACATGTTGCTGTCTCCCCATTTCCTCCTCCTACAGCATCTGATGACCAGCCCCGTATTCTTTGTTTCTAAAGGTTTGACCATTGTAAATACTTTATGTTAGTGGAATCATGTAGCATTTCTCTTTCTGTGATTAGATTGTACAGTGCTACATTTTCTTTATCCATTCATCTGTCTACAGACATTCCAGTCATTTCCACATCTTGGCTATTGTGTATAGTGCTGCAGTGAACATGAGAGTGGTGCAATCATTTAAGATCCTTAGTTCACTAAATGCCCAGAAGTGAGATTGCTGGATCATAGTGTAGTTCCATTTTTAATTCTTTAAAGAACTGTTACCCATAACAGCTGTACCATTTTACTGCTTTGCATTCCCACCAGTAATATGTTTCCAACTGGGCTTCCGGTTTCTCCACATCCTTACCAACACTCGTTTTTGTTGTTGTTGTTGTTGTTTTTATAACAGTCATTTGTCATAGTTTAGATCTGAACTGTCCCCCAAAGTCTCATGTGTTCAGAGGTGGGGCTTTTAAAAGGTGACTGGATCACGGGGCCCTGTACTCCTCAGCAGGTTAACACGTTGATGAGTCCATAGTGGAATGTGTTGTTAGGAAGTGAAACCTGGTTGGAGGTCAGTCACTGGGGTGTTCTTATTGGTAGATTGATCCCTTTGTCATTATTTAATGTTCTTTTTCATTTTTCACAGTTTGGTACTCAAGGTCTATCTGGCCTAGGCATAGTCGTCTCTGTCTCTTTTTATCATTTTCATGGAATATCTTTTTTAATCTCTTTGCATTCGCCTTATGTCTGTCTTTCAGCTGAGTCTCCTGCAGGTGGAATATACTTGGATCTTCATTTTTAAACCTTTCAGTTACTCGGCGGCTTTTGATTGAAGATTGAACCTGTTTGCCTTTAACATGATTACTGATAGAGAACTATTTACTATTGTCATTGTGTTAACTGCTTCCTGTCAATATTGTTCTCTTGTCCTATTTCTCTCTTCCCAAATTTCCTTGTGTTTCGCTGCTTTTTTGTTTGTTTTGCTACGCTTTGATTTGGGGGTGGTGCTGGGGATCGAACTCAGGGCCTTTGCACTTGCTAGGCAAGGGCTCTACCACTTGAGCTAAATCTCCAAGCCCCACTGAAATTCCTTTTGTAATGCTTTTTGGATAGCCACTTGGCTTCACTCATAGACAAAAACTGTACCCCCAACATATTTTATGAGTTATCTACATCATAATTTACATCTAAGATTATTTAGACAATAAATAGAATTTTAGATATGTTTATTTTTAATACTTTTTTCTTTTAACTTCAATATTAGAATTAAAAGTAGTAAGTCAGCCGCTGTTACAGTGATACATTATTTTGCATTCTGTATATTTAACATTACCTGTGGATTTCACACTTTTTTAGACTATCACGCTACAGTGTAGCGTCCTTTCATTTCAACATGAAGAACTACTGTAAGCATTTCTTATAAGACCCGAGTGATGGTAATGAAGTCCTTCAGCTTTTATCTGTCTTGGACATGCATCAAACACATATTTTCTATACAGCATTTGTATTAAATTGAAATTCTTTTCAGGCAAAAAAAATGTTAAACAAATATTCATGTTATGTAGGGAAATTTTTGAAGTGACAGTAATAGATATAAATATGTTCCCAGAAAAAATATACATATGGATTCCTTCAGAAAGTAGTACCACTTCATATAAAAAAGACTTCAAATAAATCTGATAAATATATAGTAATATTTAACAATACCTGCTCAAATAATAAAAATAAGTTTATTAACGTGTTCAGCCCAGCTCAAAGAGAACATTTCTATAATATTGCTTCCATGATTTCTTATTTTATATTGTTAAGGGTTTCAGGGCAACAACCAATCAATTTTATAACCTTACAAGCATTTAGATGGCCTTACAGAAATATAATATTTAGTTATATAAAACATGAAAAGTATGGATTTCTGAATAAATATAATACACCAAGCAGAGTTTTCATTGTAAGTGGATATTTAGCTTAAATTCAGCTCTACTCTTCCCCTATATGTTGTGTATAAACTTCCAAATTTTTCAAGTATCACTCAAAGAACTGTCATTACTACATTTACCACAAAGGACCACACAAATGATGCAGTGTTTTTGAAGATATCCAATATATCCGAGTTTGCAAATGTAAATACTACAATATCTGTGTGTGCAAGTATCTGAGAAAGAATTGAGTTTGAAACTTAACTCGGCAATTTCCCAGTTTGTTATTTTGGGCAACAGCTTGTCAGAAAATGAGATGATAACTACATTAGAATAGATTTTCAACGTCAAATAACAATGCACGTAACAATTTGGCAAAACATCTGTCATTAATATTCAGTAAATGACTATAATGCCCACTAACACATATTGAAGTATAGCAAAGAAATATAAACAGAAAATAAATGTTAATCCATGAACAGATAGTCTAAACAGTAGTGAGCTTAATTAAATTAAGGATTTAGTCCGAGAAAACTTAATTAAATATAGCCATCCTGACATTTCCTTTCTCATATAACTCAATTTTCAAAGAAATCTGATCTTTTTCAGGAGACAGATCCTACTCTTTTTGTAAGCACTTACTTTAGGATCATGATGTGAAACAGAAAAGTAGAAATGATGGTAGGAAATATGAGATGAGAGAGTGCAAATCTGGTGGGCCAAATAGGATTTCTGTGGGTGTAATGATTTCTAGAAAGTGACAGCAAGCTGTCTAATACCATATTGCCATATTCATTCTCAAGCAACATGAGTCACAAAATTCCTAGCTCAAAGCCTTCCTGGTTGGCTGGATTATAACTTTGGGAAGCTTTACAGCAGAATTTTAAAATAAATCCACATGATTTGAGCTTTAAATTCAATTTTTGGAATATTAATCTAAGAGAACAACAGACATTTATTCTGTCCAAATGTGTTATTGGCGCCCTTAAAGCAGCGCTGCACAATTCTGCTGTGAATGATTGAGAACTTCATACTGCCTCCTTGTCACTGTAAGTTCCATGAAAGGCAGTAACTCCTTAATGGATATTTGTTCACCTGTCTCATAGATTCCCATAAAAAGCTGAAATAAATACACACTTGAATTGCTTGAAGGATTTATTCACAAAGAAATTATCTGTCAGGAAGTTGGTTATATCCATGAAACACTCATCTCTTCTCTCTGTGTAGCAGGTCACCAGATGGTAACTCTCCACAGCTCTTGGGGACTGTGAATTGGCACTAATTGAAACATCAACACTCACTTCAAGTCTCCCAAAGAGGAACTACATCCCTAGATCTCCAGATTCTCTCAACCATAAATTTAGAGAGCAGTGCATTATATGTTACTGTTTTTATTTTGAAAAAGTCAATAACATATTCACAGAAAATGTTATACATATGCTTAGGAAAATCCTTGAAGTTTTATCATTTACACTGTACATAATTGTTTCCTGATTCTAAATTACTCCAAATAACTTTTTTTAAGATGGTATAGAATATTGCCCGTGCCAATTTTAATCTAGGAAGGATGTTATTTTGAATTGCTTTGATACTGACAGTGCACACACAGACAAACACACACACACACATACACACACAAAGTGTATATTTGTAAAGAGTAAGAATTAACATTCATGAAAACACTGTCTATTTTATGAATTTAAACAATGTCATTACCTTCCAGTGTTTCTGGATTCCCTTCCTCAGAAGAAACCACCTCCCTGGATTTAGGGATAGCTTCTCCCCTTGGACTTCTGCATACTTTTACCAAATGAACATCATTTCCAACTATTACCAAATACGTGTACACAGACATATTTGTTTTGTCAAGCTTTTATTTTATATAAATAAAACTATGCTACCAGTGTTTTTCTAAGACTTGTCTTTTATACTTAATATTAAAGTTTAAAATTTAACCATGTTGATTCATATCTCTGTAATTAATATGTTTTCACTGAAATATAGCCATACCATTATATAAAGATTTATTTTATTCTTCAGCAAATAGACTTTTATGATCATTTTCCATTGGTTTTCTATTATAAACATCGTTACCCCAAAAAAAAAAAAAAAATCGTTACAGGGCTGGGGATTTAGCTCAGTGGTTAGAGTGCTTGCCTTGCAAGTGTAAGGGCCCGAGTTCGATTCCCAACACCAAAAAAAAAAAAAAAAAAAATTCGTTACCAACATTCTTAGCTAGACATATATTTATGCAAGAGTTTTTCTTGGTAATATATTTAGATTTGGAACTTCAAAGAATATGTACACCTAGTCAGTCTTATTACAAGATGCCAAACTTTTTAGCTATTCATCATATTAATTTAAATACGTATAAATGATAGACAAAAAGACCCTAATGACCCATACCTCTTCCGACACGTGATATGTTTGGATTACTTGTTTTTGCCACATAGTCTCAAGGAGATTCATATTCTATATTCTCGAAGAGATTCATATCTATTCAGCAAAATCAAGAGCTTAAATTTACATGATCATAATATTTTAACCCTGGTAAATGGGAACTTTCTTGTTATTTGTAATTACCTCATGTTTAGAAGGGAATTGAAAGGATATGTATACACTTGTATTGTAGTTTGTCGTTTCTATTAGCAAGTAACATTTTAAGTAATCAGGTCCCTAATTTTTCTAAAGAGGAAAGAATGACAGATGAGAGTAAAAGAACACAGGAAAATCCCCAAATTAATTATATGTGCTCACAAAGACACTTTTTCCATATTTTAACAAATGTACATTTTCACAGATCTACTCTGCCTAGTCTCCCTGGTTCTTTGTGGCTTGGGGCTTCCGCTAGAAACTCAGCACATTCTTAATTCTTCTCATAACTTGATACGATGTAACAATGGGTTTAATCATTTAAAAAAAAACAGATTGTATGACAAATTAATAAAATGTTTATACATGTGTCTGAGAATCAACATGTACTGTTAGAGGTTTCTCATTGCTTGGCTTTGTAATTCTACTTTCAGTTTGGGTACAATAAATGAAAATATAAAAATGACAAAGATTTTATAAGTGTCATGCTTATAAAATAGTAACCCAATCTAATTCTTAGGAGATAAAATATTTAAAAATTTATCGATTACATGAACCACTGTGTATCTTAGAAAACTAATATGCGGGCATAGGATGTTAGGAAGTTAGGGAGTACTTATTAATTTAAAATGAATTAAGCTCATTTTCCATGTTTATATCTGCTTTATAGGCATTTGTTCCAATGTCATGAGAAGAGAGAATAACTATTTAAACCTTCTAATCCCTTTTCTTTCATTACATAATAATTTTTTCAAATGATGTTCAATATTCTTTAAGCACCTCAATGGAACCATTTGCATAAATGCCTGTATTGTTCACATTACTTCAATGTATCTTTCTTGGTTCTCATCGCCAAAATGAGGACAGAATCTATATAACTCTATAAAATTGCTAAATCATTAACACCATTTCCTCTGGATTAGACTCCACAGATATCCTAATGCACTTTAATATAGGTCCACAAAAAGTCTTAAATGTCACTCCTATATGTGTGACAAGTGTGTATGCCAAACTGATTGAACCAATCTTTTAACAGTTTTTTTGGTTTGATATAAGGAAGGAGTCTGCTTTTTCATACAATGCCAAATCTTGAATGGTTTCAATTTCAGCCTAATCATACTTTCCTTAAAATTTCACTCTGCTTGAATAATGAAAAAGGGTGATATGAAAATTGTATGAAACTAGCATGCCCCAGGACAGGTAGGGTAGGATGTAATTACATCTGCTTCAACAGCGGGAGCAATGTGCTGTAAGAAAGGCTTTTAAGGTGACAGGAGTTAATTGCACAGATTTAGGGCAGAAGAAAATGTATATGAAGAAGCAAAGGGAAAGAATGCAAACCCTGAGAAGGTGTCAGATTTAGAAATCTGAGAGAAAAGGGTTTTTCCAAATTAGAAATGGACATAAAAAGATAATGGTGAGCCACTTTATCCTGTGGAAGAAGTAAAAAGGAGAATCTTGGCTGAATGGAAAGCAGTGTATTTCTTGCTAGCCTCCTGAGCATAAAGCTCTTTATGATGTACCTGCATATAAAATAAGACAGCTTCTCATAAACCAGGCTGTGGTATTTCCCTAGTGACACTGGTCCACAAGGCCGCTTGGCAAGAAATAGCACATTTTCTTGCAATATCTATAATGACAGTGGCATCTATCTTGGGCTACGTATTGTGGGACCATAGAAAGCATGACGCATTTGTTCTTGTCTCCAGCTGGAAAACACAAAGCTTTTGAAAGAGACCCTTTGGGTGGCATTTCTCTAATGAAGCCTGAATCACTTTTTTTTTTTTTGCAAGCTGTGTGAGTTTGTCAGAAAGAAGAGAAAGGGACTGTGAAATGATAGTAGGTGTCATATTGAAAATGAAAGTTTCAAAAGGAAAAGAGTACGTTGTGTTATCCATTTTGGTCTTATCTGTCTTCACCAGCAGGTTGCCTTGTGGACAGCCAGTTGGAGTGAGGAGCCTTATTCACTCCCTGGTGGGTGTACAGGAAACACAGTGTCTTATATATATATTCCTCAATGTCTTACATATATAATTCCTGAGTTTTGTCAGAAAAATCATGTGTGAAATCACCTAAAAATAATCTTGGATTATGTATAATGATGGTCTCTTCTAGAATTGAGGTGGGTAGGAATACCGTCACTTGGTATTATAGGCTATAACATTTACTCAAAGATATTGTCTCTAGTTCTTAATTGATATTAATAAAGTGATTGTATGGAAAATGAATTAATAACAACTGAGGTTTATTCAGAAAGTGAAGGCTTATTACTGAATTTAAATATATAATTCAAATATATCAATTTCATTTCTCATCCCACCTCCTTCTCTTCAGACATTTGATTTTGATTAGCTAAACGTATTTAGAAGACATTTCTTCAGTTTGCTGAAAAAGCCAAAATCTTTCCTAAACTGGAATGCAAACAGAAACACTAAATCATTTACTAAATATCTGTCAGCAATTTGCAATCCCATAACCTCATTGCAAATTAAAATCTCTTAATGTGCCATCATTCTCCCTAGGGGAGATCAGCTTGAAATTCTCAGAGCAAATACGAATTTCTCCTCCAGATTCAACTTAATCTTGATTTCTCATTAAAAGTCTTATTTAGAGTAACATGATGTAATCTACTTTCTCATTATGGACAGCTGTGTTTAACAGCCTCCAGACATATTAAAAGCACAGATATATTCATTTACAATTAAAAAAATGTAAACCAATTCCAGTTATTATTTTTGCCTGTCTTCTACATAGTTTTGCAGGATAGATTTTACCAGAATTCTGTATGTGACCAATTTCATATTCATTTTATCTTTCTGTTATTTAAAAAAAAAAATGGGGTATTTAAGAAGAAACACACAATCCAGGTTTTATTTGTCCTTGAAGTGTTTTATGCACGAATTAAACTCATAGTTCAAAAGAAAAAGGACTGTGCTGTACTTATTCATAATATACACAAATATTTAGGAGAGCCATGATAAGTGATTAGAGAGAATTAAAAATCACCTTCAGAATAGTCCCCCGTCACTAGGCAAAACTGTCCTTAAAACATATTGGGAAAGTTTTTGAAGAAGCTTTTAAGAATATTCCCAAAGAAAGTCACTTATAGGCTATCTCCAAAAGACTTTTCCTTATATATACATGAAATCTAAAATACTGTAACAGATATTTTCCAATTCTTTCCTTGGTATTGATTTAGAATAATGAACTGCAATTTCAGAATAATAAACTTTCTCAGGCCAGGCATCTTGCAGAGAAGACCTGGGAACAGTTACATCCTGGTATTCATCACTGTTGGCTGCCAGCTCTATTCTAGATTGCATGAGCAGAGAACCAATGAGAAAATAGACTTACATCTCTAGCACCCGCAGGGAAGCAGGGAATATTCTCCTTTCATCCTCACTCTGCTCTGACAGCAAGAAGTAGTTGGTGCCAGATAAGCTTTCCATGGCAGAGGGACAAAAATAAGCCAGTTCTTGCTCTTTTTGCTGACCTTATTTTTAGTATCTAACTTGTTACTATGATTCTATAATATGTTCGCTAATCTAACTGGTCGTTAACAAAAAGTGCATATGGCACTACACCTGAGTACAGAGATATATAAAGATGATTCTGATTTGCTTCTTTGATATTTTTCAACTCATCGCAAACAGATGGCAACAACAAAAATTTTGTATCATATTTATTTTCTTATAGTAGTCAAAGACTTTCTGCATGTGTTGCTTCTTACAAGCAGTCTTTACTTCCTAAATAGCCATTCCTTGACTACATCTTGAACATCGTCACATGATCATGATTGTTGGAGAAATTTGGGGCACTCCAAGAAGAAAAAATAATACTGTTACTGACTTCTAAGAAACAATAAAAATCAAGCATAAGAACATATTATAAATATGTGCATATGTACATATTTGCATTTATGCATACATATCCTGAAGATAAGACATTCATAAGTGATCAAATATGTGAATTAGAAATTTCTTGTTGATAACAGCTGTGGATGGACCAGAAAATCTTTTAACTCAGGAATAACAAAAACTGGTTTGAACATAATGTGTAGGAAATGAATTAAGGTATCTAAATTACTCCTCCAAACATCATTATTACTCTAAATTCAGGTGGTATCTTCTACCAGAGATAAATAAGATGTTTGACAAAGGAAGAGGACAAAGGACTTAAAAGGAGCCTTGGCTTTATCAACACACTGACTAGTAATGGAAGCTGTAAACCCAATTCTTTACTTTTCCTTACAACCATTATGAAATAAATTAAAATTTTAATATAATATTTTAAAACAATTTTTAAAACTGTTTATTTTTGTTGGTGAAAACCTCTAAAAGATTTTCTTGATATAAAAGAAACTGCGTGTTTATCCAATTTAATGCCCCAAATATGCAGCTGAATGTTTGAAAGTTATGTAAGTAACACATGAGTAAATATTGTGAATTCATTTCCCAAACTTAGTGAAGTTGAGGAACTTTCCACGCTATAGTCATTGCTGAACTAGCTCACAAGGGTGGATACACCAGCAAACCACGGGCTTATTTCTTCCGGGAGGTTGTGTTGAAAAGATACTCATGTGTATCTTACAGTGTGAACAGGATGTTGCCTCCCTTGAACTTGCAGAAACTGAAGATGCTGATGCTCACACTTGATATCTGGAATCTGGAATCTTGCACAGCCACATAGAAGAGTCTACAGTGTTTTCCTCTTCTTAGTTGATTTTTATGGCTTTAACAATTTGCTTGCCTAGATTGACAGTATCTTACGGCCTTTCCCTAGCCAAACAAACTCATCCTTACACTTCTCACTCTTATGCTTTGGCCCTTTAGGTCTCCAGCATGCTAAGAAGGCTTCCTGTCTTTACCCAGAAGTTGCCAGGTGCTCTACATTCCTCCAAACCCCTTTCAATTATGAGCAGACAATGTGGTGCGAAGCACATAGAAAAGTACCGTGCCCGGCGGTATTCAATGGTTAACAAAGAGCAGGCAAAAAGAAGGAGGAAAACTGGTAGGAAAAAGATAGTTGGAAAGCTCATGCATTTAAATATTGAAATAATGCTTTGAATGGATCTGCAGCAAAATCAAGGTCATGGTAAATGACAGACGGAAAGATGCCAGGGGTTAGGGAGGAGAAGATACCTATGTCTCTGTTTATGTAAGTATTTACATATGTTTGTGATGATTAGCGGTTTATGAAATAATAAGGTTATAATTAAGGTAAACTCTATGTTTGTTTGCCAGGGACTGTGGTGAATTTTGTCGTTGCCTGACGTAATTATTAACAGACCCTTTATTATTCTTAAAAGTGTCCCAATTTAGAGGACACATCTCTCACGATTGCCCTGTCTGTAGTCAGAGAAGTCATCATGAGGAGGACAAGTTATAAATAAACTTTTAAACGAGGGAAGAGCATTGCAACTTGCAGAGAGCATGGGGCCAGCGTGAGGCTGCAAAATACTAGGAGACATGGAGCTAAGCTTGGGGCTGCTGGATTTTGTGTGGGTGAGAGTGAGTATATTTGCTTTTAGGAAGCACAGTGTTTGACTTTAAATGTTACGGGAAATGAGATCAACTAAGCAGAGAGAATCCCAGTGATTAAGAATTTTGAAGCCCATAATTTAGAATTCTAATTAGACTTTAGCCAGTAGTCATTTTCCCTCTCAGAAGAGAAGTTTCGCTATCCAATTTACCCTGAAGGGTTCTGATTCTTTTTGCTTCAGAAAGTCTGAGATAAAGATGAAAAATACTGAAATCAGCAGAAGCAGCTATTGTTCTGGTTTAGACACTGTGTGGACTACATTTGTGCCTATGCAAATGAAGGAGTCAAAATGTAAGAAATGAGAATCTTAACTATAGACACAGTGAGGCTGACATAAAAGCACAATCCCCTCTGAAAGGGTACGTGTACATTGTGTTTATTTCTAAAATTTGAAAGAAGAGAAATACTAATTGGTAGCATGCACCAAGATTCTAATTGTAACACACTCCATTTCTTGGCTGACTTTTCTTCTACCTGACTGTGAGTTAATGAAATAAAAGGAACATTTTAACCAGATAGTATAACCATGTCTCAAGTTATTTGTATGTTTATTTTATAAATACATCTTACGTACTCTAATGAGCAAAATAAAATGAATATAAATTTGCCCTGTCCTGTACCCTGGTCAGAGATGGTGTATCTGCTAGAGCCTTTCGTATAAGCACACAGGGAATTCTGTAATGGCGAACGACACATGAGGGTGGCCCGCCTGAAAAAGCCTACCATGTCACTCATGTCACTGCCTGTGAGCTCTTGTATTACGTCCTTCAGAGTGTCTGCTCATCTAGCCCTCCATCCCAGGTTCTTCCCAAACCCATGTCGGCATGGACATGTAAAAACTGGGTAGATCCTTGGGAGAAAGTCCAGGTCCAAAGATCTATCTTGTAATAGAAATGGGGTGGGAAGTTATGATAAGAAAACTTCCAATTCCTTCTGTCTGTGTCAAATCATTTATCCCGAATTCCAAGGATGAAGAGAAGGGTGGCTTGCAAAGCCTCTTTCTTTGGCCTTTGCATCTGAATTCTTTTTCCTGCTTAAAAAAAAAGTCATATAAACCCCTCAGAAAAATGCCTTTTCCAACAGCTCTCTCCAGCAGGACACTGAGGCTGCAAGGTTGGAGCACAGTTACTAGAATTTCTAAATTCCAAAACTGTATGTCATTTTCTCATCACACAATGCCTTCACTGGACCTTCTGGGGCCTCCCAGGGCTGCTTACGCAAGCCTGCAACCTAATAGAATTTCTTACAACCTTTACTACTAGTTTTCCAAAGTTTCATGCAATGGTGGAAGTTTTTTCTGATTTTTTGGCACGTGATTTAATTTTTCTGGTTATCAAACTTCCTTCAGATCTTCATAGTGAGAACACCATGCAGTGGTGATGATTTGGGTGTGCCAGATGGCCAAGGCAGGGTACAGTTATCAATGCTGACGCGTTCTCATACCTGAATACAACCACACTAGCTACTCTTTCATGATATTTTTTCCTTAAAACTTTCTAGACATCCACTTGAATTTGATTTAGTAGACCTTAAATGACCTTCCTGGGCTTTCCAACAGTAATTAGCAGAGAAGGGGGTTATAATCCAAGAGAAACAAATGACAATAATTGTTGTTATAAATAAAATTCAATCTTTCCAGGGAAAATTGGAATTCTTGAAACCAGCTACTACTGTAAGCACGAAAGCGTCTCAGTATTTCAGAGTGGTGAGATTGGTGGGGATGTTGACAAGTATGAGTTTTAAATAATTTATAGTGGGATCTATAAACATCGATATAACTCAGTGGATCAATAACTTTTGAATAATCAATTGTGGATTGTATAAAATCATTGTACATAAAACGGCCATTCAATGTGGATGACAGAGTGATAGATTTAATATAACAATATAAAAAGTTTATTGATATGCTTTCTGATTTCACATTAAAACCAGCCCTGTAGAATTTGTCATTTGGAGAAAAATATTCACAATTACTGTAAAGACGCAATATTGTCAGTGTGTCAGTTTTCCTCAATGTTAAATATAGATTCAATTATATTATATTGTATGTGTGTATGTACATTGCATGTATGTATGTATATTATACATTACATATGTATATTGTATATTACTAAGAATCTTAATGCTAATCATGCACTTTGGTTAGTAATAACATGGAAGTATAACTTCACCAACTACCAAAACTGTATGAGTTTGATGGGACATTTTGATAATAAGGCTACGTGTGAACGATAGCAAGAAATGTGTGGGAAATCTCTGCTGTAAACCTAAAACTGCTGCTAAAAAACAGTCTATTAAAGCATTAAAAAATTAAGTTTAAAATTTTCACTATAAAAAACTGAGGAAATGAATTCGAATGTTTTTAAAATCTAGAAAAGAGACAATTTACTAAATTTAGAAGGGATGGAATGAAATCACAAAAGACATGATCAGCAAACTTGCCTCCATAAATATTCCAGCACATGCATACCAAAAATATAAAATTAGAAGACAAGCAAAAGACTGAAAAATATCTAAAGCAAATATGAAAATCAAATGAATATTTTATTTGAATCCATATTGGTTATAACTAATACTATTAAAACAAATAAATGGCTAATTGACAAAATGAAAGTCTACTCCCAAGAAAGAAAATGCAACTTCTTAACAAACACATGAAGTTTAATTTTATTCATAATCTAAGAAAGAGAAAATAAGAATTAAAAGTATTAATATTATAAAACAAAATATTGACATTATCCTTTTATAGAGAAATGATACAATGTCATCTGGTTCTTGATGCTTTTAATCAGTAAAACTTGGAGAAAACATAAAAATGTACTAAAAGTGCATACTCATTCAGATACAGATGTCCTGCTTCTAGAAAGAATAGCTCATCTTTCCATGTTTCAAAACTAATACTATTAAATACATAAACTACTACTGTGCATTTGATGTTTGTCATACCATTATATTTGTTAAAGCTAATTTTACTGCAGAAAAAGGTATTCATCTAAATGTATTTACTTAATGAAATGTCCCATTCATTTTAAACATCTTTGGATCAGGAACTGTAGATAATAACTTCGCCCTACCTTACTTTAGTCAAGAACTTTTGTGATGTTTAGTGAACCTTTAAAAAAAAAAAAAAAAAAAGCAAATGTGGATTTGCAGAACAGAAACCAGAGAGCTGAGAGGCCGAAAACCATAGAAAGCCCAGGAAGGTACTTGAATGTGAGCTATGTAATCTTTAAGGATACTTTAGGTTTGAGATTTTCGAACTTAATTTTTAATAGTTAATATTTTCAAATGTGTTAGATGTGGGAAGCAATGGTATCACAATCAAATATGGAGAGTCAATGAGAAAATCATAAGAAACCCTATAGGACACCGAACCCATTTTCTTCACTAAATGATGATCGAGAAAGAGAAAGGAGAAGAGGGAGGAACTAGAGGAGGTGGATGTGAGAGGAAGAATGTAAAAGATATAACAATAAATGACCCAATTATAATAGGTGAAAGAAGTTGGCTTGAAGGAGGAAAAAGAAATAAAAAATGTAGGAAAAATGTTATGAGGAAAAGAAAATGGAAATGTGGAAACGGAGCAAGAGATGGAAGGAGGGAGAGAAAAGAGAAGGAAAAGGGATGAAAAAAGAATTAAAACGTGTTATGTACACGTACCAACTCCCCATGAGGAATGTAATCATTATGTACTGCTAACGTGTACCAATAAAAATAAAAATTTAATTGAAAAAGGAAGGAGCTGAAAAAGTAACAATAATACTACAGGAAACAGGGGAAGGATGGGCGCAGGACTGACATGGCTTGATACGTGTGGAGGAAGCTAAATGATGAGCACCTGGGAGATTATTACACTATATTTCCTTCTATGTTCTCCAGAAAAAGAAAAAAAAACTTAAGACACAATCTGATAATTGGCATATTACTCAGTTCTACTTGATTTCTGTACCATGGTGATTTTAGTTACAGTTAATGTAAATTTAATAAAACTAATTTGTATAACAAAGAAGAAAATATTGATTTATAAATATATAATTGATCTCCCTATAAACAAGTTTCACTTTGGTTTTTCTTCAATTACTTATAATAGAAAGTATACAACAAGATTAAGTCATTTATAGAAATAAATAATAGATTTTGACAAATTGCAGTTTTATCAAAATATAAACAATATATTATTATTTCAAAATGTAGCAAATTTTGCTTGTACATGAGCTCAAAATTCATGTTCTTATTTGTCACAATTCAAGCAAAAGTTGGTACTGAGAAGTATAGTGCTGCTATAACAAGTGCAGAAAAATGTGGACAGAATTTAAAATAAATCTGAAAAAAATCTACATCAAGAAAAACACTATATACTGGAGTATTTTAGCAGTAAAATACTCCCAGTATTTTACTCCCAATATTTACTCCCAGTAAAATAGAGATAAAATAGTATTTTCCATAACTACTACAACTAAATACGATTTTTAGATTGCCTGGTAAACAACACAGTATTATAAAAATAATTCTTGTATGTGCACATAATAGGGTGGTCTACTTTTTAAGAACCCTTAATCATTAAACAGAAAGTCATCTTTGAAGTAATAAAACTGCTCTATAACTGGATAAATGCTAAATATAAAAAGTGAACATGCTCACATATATTAAAATTCATCATGAATATGATTAAAATTTGTATTGAAGCTGATAAAAAGTTATTGGGGCAGAGGCATCATGAGTACCTCCTTCTGCCTAGCTCAGAAAATCCAGACACTTTCTATAATTCTGAGAGGTAACTGCCACCACACTATTTAGAGGAAATGGACACCTGACCTAATAGCTAGGTGGCTGTGACAGGGTACAACTAAAATCCTGAGATCCGGAGAATGAGACCAGGCCTGGCTCAGGGGAAAGCACACTCAACTGGGAGAATCCCAGTGGGGCAGGCACACTGTAGAGACAGCGGCAGTATGAAAATACCTTCCTTCCTTCCTTCTTTCTTTTGTTCATTCTCACTCTCTTTATCTCTCTCTCTCTCTCTCTCTCTCTCTCTCTCTCGCCCCACCCCACCCATCCCTCTCCCTCTCTTCCATTTTACGGTATTTTCTTTTTTTAGTATTTTTATGGTATTTCTCTTTGTAAATGCTACTTAGACAGAGGCAGAGAAGAACTCTGAATTTAAAAATAAAAAGATTTTCATCTCCCCTCTTTTATCAGGAAGTGTCCAAAATTTACTCCCATATAAATACTACTACAAGGAAAATCGCACTTGTTTGTTTTGTTTGTAGTGGTTTTAGTATGTTTCTGTTTGTGTCTGTGTACGTGTTTACAAGGGTTACTTATTGCTTTTGTTTCTGTAGTGTCTTACCATGTTATGTCATGTTTTCCTACACCAATTGCTGGTCCATAGCGTTTGTTACATTTATGCTTCTCTTAGTTCATTCATCGGATTCAATCTCTCATATAGGGTGAAGAAATACTTCTCTCAATTTCCATTTACGCTGCTTTCCTATCTCATCTTTCTTTCCTTCTCATCTCATACTCTTTCAAATCTACCCTCTCTCCCCTTTCTTTTCTCATATAGCATTTAAACACTTTTATTTTCATTTTCTTTCTTCCTCTTAGTTTGTGTGTGGGGAGTGTATGTGTGTAGTACTGTATAGTAGTGTTAGCTACTATTTTTGCCTCTCTCACGTCTTACCTTACTTTGTCATGTTCTCCCCCATCTAAGGTTGTTGCTTGTGTCTTCAAACTTTGTGTTCCACTAGTTTATTAATTGAATTCAATTTCCCTAATTCTTCTCTATTTGTTGATATTCCCTACTGTTCTTGTTTTCCTTCTCTCATATAACACATCAAATTTCCCTTCTTGCCTTATTTTTCCTTTGGTGTATACATATTATTATTAAAATATGTTCCCTTTCCTTTGTCTTTTATTCTCCTTATTTTCTTTATATTTGGGGGTTTTTTTCTCTCTTTTTTCCTAGCCTACCCTACATCAGTATTCCTTTATCTTCCAGGGTTAGAGAAATACTACAAAATATTCTGAAGATGTTTTAAATACATGTTGATGTGTGGTTAGTTCTTTGGATGTTGAGGTTAAGGTAATTGTTCTCTCTGCATACTGCCCTGCCAGGAACTGAACCTAGTGCCCTGAGTAGGTTGAATGGGTGTTTTCACACTGAGCCAAACTCAAAGCCAAGGACATATCACACTGAGAAAGCCACTCACTGAAGAGATCCCCACATGGTGATAGAGACCTCCATTCCAACATACCCACAAACTTTAGCCCCAAAACAAGAATCATGAGAAAATAAGGGAAAGAGATGTCTCAAAAATTCATAACTACCCAAAATCTGACCTCACAGGTACTGGAGTGGATGAAATTCACACTGAACCAGCTGGTAGTTGAAAGTGTAAGACATTAAACTTAATTTTTGCTAAATGAAAGGTGAAGTATTTGTGAGATGAATATGTGTTTCCTTCAAGCTACACCTAATAACGATAGCCCTGTGCATGGAGAGCTGCAGTGGGTGGAAATCACAGGCTGGCATACTTGCTCTTTTCCTGCTAATAGCTAAATTTGACTAAAATTCCTTGGATTTGAGTTTCTTATCTGTAAATGGATGAATCTGACCTAAATTAGCTATCTGAAGAGGCAGCACTTCTAACGGTCTATGAAAAGTTAAAATCATTCTAATGAGTAAAAAAAAATTAAGTCTCTGATAAGCTGTTATTACTAACTATTTCTAATTGTATTTCCACGGTAAAGTTGACTTCACCGGAAGTGAGGTTTATATCTGGAAATCTGTATGCATCGTTTTATGTACAAAATGTTTATAGGTTTGCTGATAAATTTAAGAATATGTAGTTAAAATATAAATGTTATCAAAATAGTAGACAGCATCACCTTCAGCATAGAAGAAAAATAGCTATTATACTTTCCTTCTTGTAACAGTACTGGTACGTCAAGAAGCGGTTGTGCCCCCTCCAAAAAAAACCTTCATGTGCCTATGACATTATCAGACTTTCCTAAATGAAACACAAAGATAAAAGAGCACCTTGGTGAAATATCTCGAATAAGTAGACAGTTAGCATTAAAATGTGACAAGATGACAGACAAAATAATCTGAAGAGCTCAGTCGGTCTTATTGCATTGTAAGAACGGCCAAGAGATGAGTGATAGACGAAATCACTATCTTAATTTATCTTTGTCATTGTAAAGTACATTTTAAATGATGAAAAAATTGTCTAAAAGTTCATTAGGAAAGATACTGAGTTCATAGAAAAGCATTCGTGTGGAATACATGATTACTGATGTGGAGACAGAGCCTATGCATATTTGCATACATATGGATAGAAATATAAACAGATAGATATAGATATATTACTGCTTATACACAGGGATGCCCTCAATGCAGTCTTATCTAATGAGCAATTCATTGGTAATACTGAAAGGTGAGTTCCACTGGAACAAGAACTTTTTCCTCTTTTGTCAAAAAATGTGTTTGGACCATCCGGAAGAGTGCCTGACACCTAGCAGGTGTCAACATTTGTCAAATGAAAGAAAAAATCACAACAGGAAAAAAATCCAAATTTCTCATAGGTAATCTCATTGAGTAATATTATTTTTAAATGTCTTTTCAAAAATGTAGGACTTAGGAAGAAGCACAGCAAATTAGTTCCAGGGAAGAGCAAAAATCTTCCAGTAAATGATGGTTAAACCAAAGGAGATGAACACATGCCAATGAACAGGTGGATCTTCAAAGTGGATTATTACACTATTGGATATGTAATTATTTTAAACATTTTTTCATAAGATACCTTAATAAAGATAACAGCATGCAACCTAGCAACGTGTATTCACTGGTTATTGCTGCATATGCCAAACCTTTGATTTGACCACCTGGCAGAGTTCTGGAAGTCTCCGTGAGTCGGGTGTTAGGGGCAGCCTTGCTGAGCAGTCTGACTCGGTGTCTCTCATGAAGTTACAGCCAAAGCGCCAACCGGAACCAAAGCTACCTCAAGCTTTATTGAGAGTCCGCCAACTCGCTCTAAAGGTCGCTCACTCTGCCTGACCGACTGGCGCTGCAGGGTACAACGGAGCCTAGTCCTTGCTGTCTGGGTTCTTGTGGGCGCTTTTGAGCACCCTCACATCATGGTGGTCTTGCGATCGGCGCTCGGAAACCCTACATTGTCACCTCTGCTGTAGTCTGTTCCTTACAAAAGGATGACTAACTGCAGCCTGCATTCACATGAAGGGAAGAATTAGTCTGCTCCTATTGAAGGGGAAAAAAATCAAGGGAATTTGGGGGTCTATTTTAGAACCTCCAAAATGTGAGCAACTTTTTAACTGAATATATATGTGACTTCCTAATCCGTCGCTAGAATGATATAGGGAAAGAAATGAGGCTTTCGAAATTTTAGAAAAAACAAAACAAGTTCCGTAATCCTCCAAGAAGATATGCCTGCATATTAAAATTTTCTCTGAAACTAGTTAAATTATTATCTTTATTTTCCACTTCATTTTATCTATGAATATATATTATTCATATAGGAAAACTTTACTACCAATGGTCTCATGTTTATTGCAGACACCCTAAGAACCTCCTGGGGGCACTTGTTTAATATGCAACCCTTTTTGTTTCATCTCAGCCCTATTAAATTTGAATATTGAGTTTGAGATGCTAAGATCTTCATCTTTAATAAGCTCCTGAAAGTGATTGCAATTCATGTGGTTCTCAAGCTCTAACAGGCTCAGAGAGAAAGAACAGGTAAAACAAGACATCAATACTAACTGTAGTAGCCGCAACAGGAAAGATGTCTGGGTATAACATCCCCATTTGAAGGACCAGTTAATGAAAATAGGATTACAAATAACTTTTTTTTATTATGTGAACCACAGCATCAAATAGAACTTCTGGAAGAAAATCATAATGTTTTGCACAAGTCTGCTTTAGGCTATAAACTGAAGAGGAAATATTGATAGTCTTAAATCATTACAGAAACCTGGAAAAGTTTGAAAGTGAAAAAATGCACCACTGAAAATTAGGCTTTCCAATTACAAAGCAGGAAAGGAAAAGAAGTCAAGCATCACATCACTAATCACCAGTTAAAAGGATGTTATGGAAAATGTTGCTTTATTACAACAAAAGGAAGGCCACAGGCCTGACAGTGACTCTTTCCAGACAATGATAATGTTTGTAATTATCTTCCTCTGAAGATAAAGAAATAAACCATCATTTAATATTTATAATATGTCAGAAAATAAGTGAACAGCTCTCACTTCATTAAATTTTAATTGCATTGAAGCAATTTTCAATGTTCATTATGTTATATTACTTTTTAAGTAAATTTAGAGCTTCGTGAAAGATGATCTACAAACCTATTTGGGGGGCATCCATTCAAAGGAGGAATGTGGGGAGCAATATACAATATGAACACCAAGGAGTGGCAGGGTTGTTTTTGTTTGCTTTGCAATCGACACCTTCTAAGTGTTTTCCTACAGGAAGTATAGATGTCAAGGTATTAATTTTATCAGATCACTGACTTTCTACAATGAAACTATTCATACATTGAAGATTACTTTGAATTCAGTTAGTAAATTATGCACAAAACCAAATACCAAAAATGTTATCTCTCTGGCTTGTCAAAGGTACAAATATGTGTCCCAGATGTAAAACCTGCTGAGTGCCGGAGAGAGAGACAGACAGACAGACAGACACAGAGAGAGACAAAGAGCTGGAATTCTTATCTGAGTCACAATTAGCTGGCTGTGTCTACCACACCACCTTTCCTCTTCAGTGCAATGTTTTATGGTCACTTTTGACCACAGGAGTCTTATTTACTGGAATTCCCATCTTTTTACCAAAAAAGTCCTCTTTCATTTAAATGTTAATCATGTTTATGGGAAAATACTTGTATCTGTAAGTGGTGAAAGATATTAAATATGTAGCTAAAGAGATTAAATACCTAGTATTATTGCTCCCTACTTGAGTTTCTCTTCCCAGAAGCAAATACTTGTAACTATATATGCTTTTAACTTTTTCATATTTAAAATGTTATTATTTTACCATTTCTTGATTTTTAACTTTAGATTTGTGTTTTGTGTGTCTTCTTATAGTTTATTAATGTTTTATTTCCTGTATCAAGTGATAAGACTCTTGGACAAAAATTAGCATGGAGCTAAGTTTTGACCCAAAGTCTTATCTTGGTATTTCTTTCATTATAGTATCTAAGCAGAAGCACTTTTCTACGTGACTATATTCTTTTTTTTAATAGATTTTTATTTAAATTTATCCAAAATTACACAGACTTACAGGCCATTACACAAGCTTACAGACCACAATACATTGTGACTTTTGCTTATGACACCAAGCAATGTAAACAATAACATTAATGCAGCATTAAGTCACAACTGCTTAAAGTTACTGCAGTACCTAGTGCACGTGTCACTGTGTTAAATTTAGGTTGTTAGGTTCTTAGTTTTAAAATACCCTTATTCCTCTGGATTCCCATTCCCTTCCCCTTTTGCCCTCTTCTTGTTCCCTTGAACCCTTTGCCTATTAGCTTATACCTAACACTTTGCCTTCTTGTGACCATTGCTTACCCTTTACTTTTTTGTGTATTTTACCTCACTCAAATGAGGGATACCATACAGTATTCAAGCTTGCGAGTCTGTTTTATTTCACTCAACATTATATTTTCCAAGTCTATCCATTTTCCTATAAATGACTCTTTTGTGACTATATTCTGACTTATGACTTACACTGGACACAATACTCATAGTCAGTAAACACTTGCCAGTCACACAATTCTCCTTTCTGAGCCGAGCTGTCATGTCTGAGCCTGCCAGGCCCCATCATACTATGAGGAAGGGGGAATAATGTGTGGCTAGGGCTATAAGGGAAAAAAAATCAAGAAAATAGCGTTGAGAAATTCTAAGTAATATTTTGTAATTGTAAATAATATATGAGTTTATAGATAAAAAATATCTTCCTGCGTTTGCATTTACAAGTATTTTCCCAAAATGTAGAGAAGATTGTGATGTTACCAGATGCAGATACTGCATGCTTAATAGAAAGGATGAGATGCTTTTTGAAAAGTTTATCTGGTACGTTTATTTAAAAGTAAATATTTCAGACATTTAATTTTAATTTTATTAGATAACAAGAATAAATATGGGTGGACACAGAAAAAGCGAAAGATACATTTACAAGAGAAATGTAAATATTCTACGATAAACATCACGATCATAATGAAATACTTTTGATTTTTTTTTATATGCAGACATTGAATAACTGCCAAAACTTCACTTTAAAGATGAAAAAGATAGTGTCGAGATTTTTAAATGAATAATTTTAGATCACTATCTTAGTCTATTCAAACTGCTACAACCAAATGCTATAAACTGGGTGGCTTAGAAACAATAGGAACTTATTCCTCTGGGTTCTGGAGGCTGGAAAGTCCAACCTCAAGATGCCAACTGGCTCAGAGTCTGGCCTTGGTCCATTTTCTCTCTCATAGTATACAGCCTGTAGTTGTGTTCTCAAAGGTGGAAGTGTTGAATTTTGGTCTTTTGGTCGCCACCTAAGGCCACTAACCCCAGTCATGAGGGATCTACCATCATGATTTCGAAGGCACCATGCACTCCAGCGCGGTCACACAGCCATCGAGTGGTGGGCTCACAGGGTTTGGACACAAACACATTGGGATCATATTAAAGACTCTGAGTGGGTTAAATCCTATTAACTACTGTTCAATAAAAAAAAAACCTGCCTCTCTATTAGATTAATTTGAAAAGACTTAGATAACAGTAGCCATATTTTTTAAAATAGAAAGTTTGATCCAAGCGTCTGTAATTTAAGCTAAGGAAATGTCTCTAAGTGCCTGGACAATAGAGCAGAAGATGACAAAGAAGTGGAAATGAATAAGATGAAACAACATACTTGGGGGTGATTAGCTTTATTAGTCTTTGATTATGACTAATAATTTAAATTTCATTATCATTTATTCAGCACTGGTATGTAGTTTGTTTCTCATGAATCATTATAAGAAAGCTACTTATAATGAATGCTTTTTTTTTTCATTTTGGTGAAATCTGTCTAGTTGCTATGGTGATGGCCATTAAAAAATGAGTAAAATAAAATCAAGACTGCTACATGTCCAGAGTAAAATCAATGAGGTAACACTCTAAAAATGGATGTTTGTTACCTTATTATTAGAGCACTGAAGTAGGATTACATTTACTCTAAACAGTGGTATTTCCAGTTTATATTAGTGTTTCTGAAAAGGCAAAAGAAAACACTAACATAGTGAGTTCATGGGAAAAAAAAAGAAGTTATATAAAATGTTCTACATTCTGATTAAAGTATATGATAAAGCAGGTGGGTTTGGCTTTAAGAATTATAGAAATGCTATTTTGAAAAAGCAAGCCATAGCCACAGTTTCCATACATGAATGACTTCCTCCTTTTTGTTTCCCTGTACTCAACATAAAAAAAATGGGAAGAGCCCTCATTTTCTTTTTCCTTAAACCAATCACTACTCAGTTTTCAGCAGATAATCAAGAAGAGGAAGTTTTCCATGACGGGGTTTTCGCTTTGTTTCATTTTCAGTTGTTTCGTTTTTATAACAAATTCATCCTTCCAAACTTCAAAATAAGTATTTTCCAATGACAACAAATTGAATATGGCTCTCGGGAACTTGAGAAACTATCTCAGAGATGGCGCACATTCACATCAAACTGATTCCTTCCTTGGAACAGAAAAAAACTTATGGGAGTTTGAAGAACAGAGTCCATGAAGTTTAATCTGCTTTCTTACAGTAAGAAGTGTGTAAGTCTATTTCTCGGCAATGGTGTAATTCTTTAGGATTGAAGATAAATTGCTGAATTTCAAGAGAATACGATACAAAGAAAAACATTAGCTTTGACAATTCATAGACAAAATAAAGCACATTATTCATTCATTGTCCTTGGAAAACAGTATCAGGTTTTAAAAATAAAAAGAATGGTTACCTTTCACCTGTTTAGGAAAATAACTGACTTATTTATGAACAACAAGAGTGGCAATTTCATTAAGGCACGTAAAATGAAATGGACAGATGAGATCTGGGGTGTAATATGGGACTAAGCAAAATCCCAGTCAAGGTTGCCCGTCAGAGTTGCTTAGTTGTTCTCTTTTGTTACTTTGTTTCTGTTTTTAATAATATTGCTCTGGTGACTTCTTTCTCAATTGCAAATATGAAGAGCCTGAGACAGTTTAGCTAGTTGGTGATGATGTCTTGAGATGTTTTCATCCAAAAAACCTTGCAAGTTTCTCTCCCCCATGTGGCAATAAAACCTCTAGGATCTGGATTGTATTACTGAGCACACATCGCCTCAATCACTGTCTTTCTCACCCTAGAAATTAACATAGATTTTATTTTTCTTTCTCTAACATTAAGAAATGCATTGTATTGAATAATATAGCAGGGCTGTGTATAAAACTAAACCTTCCACGTCCTCTTTTAAATGTTTGTTCTTCAGCAGTGATTCTCTGAGGAAAACATATTGAAAGGGTGAACAGTAATTTAATTTTTTATCATAAGCATTAGTGGCAAATAAAGGACAAAAGTACTTTACAGCACTAAAGAAAAAAGATGAGACATTCATCAAGGGAAAATACTGCCTTCAGATTCACTGCCAGGTCATGTATATTCTTTTTCTTTTCAAGGAGAGAAAATCACAAGATTAATATGCAGACCCTGGAAATATTTCCTATATGTGTCACAAGTAGTAAATATTGAAGACACTTACTGTACATTGTTGGTGGTTTTAAAAGTGATCTCTCTCTAATTACTTTCATTTAAAAAAAGAGCTTACTAAACAGCATTTTAATTAAAATATGAAGCTAAAAATTTGAAAGTACATTGTTTTGCAGTGTCTCTTGAATTGTGATCTTTTCTAAAAATGATATTTTAAAAATGTATTGTCAAGTTAGATTGTTAATTAACTGTAAAAAGCAAGAAAAGGTGCTCAATTTGGACTGGAGCTCAAATCATAATAATAAATACTTCTTTTACATTAATTGTTTTAATTGGCTAATAGAAAATTTTAAAAAGCAGATATTAACTGGGAAAATTAAGCAATCTATTTCTGCCAATTATTGTTTTAGAATTTTTGCGATAGTATTAAAAAGATTTAAAATAAAATACTGTATTTCTAAAAGAAAACTTAGAAGTTATTTTATGTTTGTCATATGACTGGAGTCTATAATCTTTGATAATAAGTAATAAAAAACATTTAATAGCCAAGACTTTACAATCTGTGAGGAAATAAGGCCAAAGCTCATGTAGCAATAACTCTATTAAATAATAAAATAATTAAATTGTCCTAGAGTTGAATTGAAGATCTCTGTTTAATTATCTGTCATGACCTTCAATC